>JACEIK010010989.1:7930-25918 GCA_018107945.1 Datura stramonium
TTTTTAAAGGTCAGAATTATATTATATTAACAAGTATTATAACCATAGTTAATTCAACAAGTTTTGAAAAGTACTCTTCTAATTTGGTAAGAAAAAAATATTCCCATAAATTTTGATATTTTAAAGGTCCAAATAAAAATCCAAATAATGAAGCGCTAATTAAGTTTGACATTTAAAAAAGAGATAAAAGATGCTTAAGACAAATATTTTTCTTAAAGTCCTGTACAAAAACATTAATTCAAAGCGTGGAGTAGAAAGAAAAAAAAAAAGGTTCAGAAGAATATTCTGAAAGTATTCATAAAGAAAGGAGGGTCTTCAACTTTGTTGGGCTTCCAAATTGTAGCCTTGTCCTAGTCATAATAGACATGCTGATCACCTACTAATTGATTCACACTAACACATTCAACTAATGGATCATAACATTGATGATGAGATTTTATTGATTAACTAAAGCTGATTAGAACAAATCCTTTGATAATCCAATCAATTACAACTAAATCAAACAGAAAAGCACCTAATTGCACCCTCATAACCTTAATTAGGTGCCCCAAAGATTAAACTCCACTCTAAATTGAGGAAACTTGACTCTCCTTGGATAATATATTCAAGAAGTGTTTGATAGAAATGGAGGTGGAGTACGATCATCATGTTGTACAAAAATAAAGGGATATTCGGAATGGTAATAATTATATTGTATCAAGTTGTTACGTCACATTATGAAGGTTCAAAAAAGGATAGTGTCCCTTATTAAAAATATTGTCAAAATTGAGGGAGAAAAATCATTGTACTGAGTCGGTCCAAAAAATTGAGGAAAAATCAATTCAGTCTGTCGGTTTTTGTTTTTATTTTTATTTTTATTTTTTAATTATTTTTCAAAAAAAAAATAGACGGACAGGGTCGGTTGTCCGTCGATTTTTTTCGCGCAAAAATATTGTGATCAGTTTGTTATTATTATTTTAATAAAACCCGAGGGATTGGGTTGATTTTTGAATGCAAAATTGCAGTTGAAGAGTATAAATAAAAACGAAGGAAAGATTTCATTAAAAAACATGTATAATCGGGTGGTAGAATTTTTAATCTCGCAGTAAATAGCTGAGTTCGATTCCAAGTAGCTACATTTTTAATATATATTTCTGAAAGCAATGAACAAACCGACCCTGTCCCCAATTTTTTTAAAAAAATTATATTAATTTTTAGTTTACTAAAATTGGTGGACTGGGGCGGTTGTCCCTCATATTTAACTGACCCTATTCGTCAGTTTCACAATTTCGACGAGTTAAATTCCGACGATTATAAGAGCATCGATTTGGCGTCGGTTTTACTAAAAAAACCAGCCTTGTCCGTCAGTACTGGCCCTCTTTTTTTTAATAGTTTTTTATAGTGTGGATAAGGAAAGACGTGCCTATTTTCGAGAATCAATTTGAATTCATGTCGAGACATTCAACTATAGAAGTTATCCATCTTGTTAGGAGGTTGGTGGAACAGTACAAGAAAAGGAAGATGGACCTACACATAATGTTCATTGACCTAAAAAAGGGATACGCCAAAATTTTAAGAGATGTTCTACGAAGGTGGCTGGAGGCTAAAGGCGTAACTGTGGCGTACATTAAGGTGATTAAAGACAAGTACGATGGAGTCAGCACTCGGGTGATGATAGTGGAAGGAGACTCAGAGCACTTCCCAGTTGTGATGGGGTTACACCAGTGATCAACTCTTAGCCCATTTTTATTTGTCTTAATAATAGATGTATTAACGCGAAAAATTCAAAGTGAGGTGCCACGATTTTGTGTTATTTACAAATGACATAGTTATGATTGACGAAACTCACGAAGGAGTTAACGTTAAGCTAGAGGTATGAAGACAAACTCTAGAGCTAAAGGATTCAGGTTCAGTAGGACCAAGATAAAATATTTAGAGTACAAGTTCAGTGATGCAACTCATGAGGCTGGAGCAGGGGAGTGGGGCATGATACCCAAGTTATGCAAAAGAAAGAAAGTTTCAAGTATCTTGGGTCTATTATTCAATGTAATGAGGAGATTGATGATGATGTCACGCATCGTATCGATGCAGTATGAATGAAATTGAGGTTTTCTTTCGGGATCTTGTGTAACAAGAAGGTGCCACCAAAACTTAAAGACAAGTTCTACATAGTGATTGTTAGACCGACTATGTTGTATGGGAGCGGAGTGTTAACCAGCCAAGAAATCTCAAAGTTCAGAATATGAAAGTTGTGGAAATGAGGACGCTGAGATGGATGTGTTGCCCGGCAAGATAAATTAGAAATAAATATATTGGGATAGGGTGGGAATGGTCTCGGTGGAGGACAAGTTATAGGAGGTTAGGCTCAGATGGTTCGAGCATATGAATAGGAGATGTATAGATGCTCCAGTGCGGAGGTGTGAGAAGTTACCTATGGATGGTCTCAGGAGAGGTAGAGGCAGGCCAAAGAAGTATTGAAGAGAGATGATTAGACAGGATATGACATAACTTCAGCTTACATATGACCTTAGATAGGAGATTATGGAAGACACAAATTAGAGCAAAAGGTTAGTAGGTAGTTAAGTGTAGTCTTGCTTATCCTTCTATACTAATAGTCGTAGTATTACTCTTATAGGTTTTTGTTCCTTTGATTTCTGTTATTATATATTGCTCCTTGTAATTCATTTAGTGTATTATTTTGTTGTAGTTACTGTTCCTTTTTCAGTATGTTGTCATGCCATATGTAGTAATTTTTGTCTTGATTTCTTCACTTCTGTTATTTTTTTTGAGTCGAAAAGTCTATCAAAAATAATTTCTCTACCTCTTAATGTAGGAATATGTACGTACACACTACTCTTTCTAAATCCTATTTGTGATACTACACTAGGTATGTTATTGTTGTTTTCAGCATTAAGCATGGATTTCAATGCAATAAGCAAGTCCTTGTCACAAACCTGTGACTCACAAATAACTGATACTAACCTTTCTAGCCTCATCTCAACTGTTCCATCATCCATCAGAGAAAAAATAACTCACTTTTATAGCTTGTTTGGATGGCTGTTAATACTTTCGGCCCAAAAAATTAGTCGTTCCGAAATATTTGATGGTTTAGAAAATGAGTAAGTCACTTATGTACTTATTTTTCAAGATCTACCCCATATTGTTCCAATTAATGGAGTGTTAAGAGATGCATGTAACATACATTTAGAAAATATTAACACCAGTGTAAGCCTTAGCAATTTTCTTTTAGGTCTGGAACCTCATTTTCAGATGGTAATCTTTCCACAGGTAGTCCACAAGTTTTTGGGTATCTGCCAAAGTCTTTCTTTGTAGGCTTCGCAAATTTCACGGATTAATTTGTATCGATTCATTCAAATGATATGTATATATATTATGAAACACATTCATGTAATGAGTACTAAAAAATATAGTTATGAAAATTACAAGCTCTTTTTGTGAAATAGTTCAGGTGTTTAAAGTTGCAAAGGTGCTATCTTTAGTTGTGTTGTTCTTACATAGAGACCGAACTTAAATTACATCTTATCAGAGAGTTATGGTTAATCAAACACTAATCAAGTAATTGTTATAAAAAAGATCAAATTTAAGTAGATAAAGATGCACACGTGATAAAATCCTTATTAGAGTAGTCTGATTCAATTTGACAAAGACATATTAATTATTCTTAAGTTAATAACTTAAGAAATAGATATGGAAACAACTTAAGGAACACTAAACTTGTCAAGATTAAGCTTCACATGTCAATGTTCTACCTGAAAAAATTTGATAGATAAATTAACACATGATGATATAGTAGCACATTAAAGAGCAGAAAACAAAAGCAACAAAATAAAATCCGTGACATACAATAATATATTTGAGGCAAAAACAAAGACAGATAGAACAAGAGATAATATCTCAGATGGTCACTCAACTAAGGGTACATCTCTAAGAAAGTCACTCAACTTTGTTTTATAACTCAAAAGTCACTCAACTAAGAGTATTTTTCTCAAAAAGTTACTCAACTAAGGTTATTTCTCTCAAAAAATCACTCAACTTTATTTTATAACTCAAAAGTCACTCAACTAATGATAGTTCTCTCAGAAAGTCACTCAACAATTGATATTTCACTTAAAAAATCGTTCAATCAATTTAAATAATTTTTAATTAAATTTTGTTGACATGAAATTTTATTTAATTAAATTTTTAATAAATTAAAAAATATCTATTTTAATAATTTTATTAACCCTTCGATTTAATATGACCCACTAAAATTATATAGGTCAAATATACATTTATTAATACCCTTTATTTAAGAAAATTTCGTGGTAACTCATTTTCTAAAGTTAATTACATTAATATTAGAACTTTCTAAATATTTCAAAAATTAAAACCTTACATATTATATAACGGATATAACAAATAATTTAAATGTGAATAGTGTCCAAAAAGATCAGGAATGAGTTTATCTTTAATTCTTATTAATTATATCCCTTATCTCTCCCTTAATAATGAATTAATTTTAGTTGTTAATATTTTATATCTGGTTCTTTCATTAAATTAGGAATTGATACTAAAATATCTTCTTCGGATTTTCTCAAAGAGCATATTCTGATTTTATTTTAATGGTATAAATAAAGTATAGTAATATTTTCTTAGAATATGCATGATTGTGATTTATTATATTTAAAATATTATCAAAATCAATGGTATGTTTAAAATATAAAATATTTATATTGAAAAATATAATATGATATAAAAATATTTTTAATTTTTGTATTTTAATTAAATTACATGTTTTTTTTGTTTTTTTAAATATTTAAATAACTCATCCAAATCCATATAATTAAATTTGTGCATGTTAAATAGTGTGTATTATACAAAATAAAAAAGGAAAGAAAATCAATAGTGACATTTTTTATTTAATTTTTTTTTATCTTAGGAGACAAAAAATGATTAAATTAATAATGAATGCAATTTTAATTAATGATAGGGTTTCATTTGGGTGGTATATGCTGCAGAAGGGTATGGATGGCAATAGGGCGGGTTAGGGGGGGGCAAGATTTGGCCTATTTAGTTAATTCCCCCCCCCCGCCCTATTTAGCATTTTCAAAAAAATTGTACGCCCGCCCTGCCGCCCTGCCCATGCCCATTTAGTGTTATCTTTTTTTTTTTTTTTTTTCATTTAGCAACATGAATTTTTTTAAAACTATTACCATATTTATATTGAAAGTTAATTGGATAAATATTTTATTATGACGTCACTTTTCATCTTTTAACTTTACAAAAATAAATTATTCTAATTTGGTAAAGTAAAATTTACAGCGTATTTATAATTTATTTGGCTTGATTCGAATATGAAGGTTAAACTAACTAATATTTAGTGTAAATATGAACATACAATCTTAGGTTTTAAAATAAACTTTGCATATTTAGAAATTACATAAAAACTACTATAAGTCATAATTGTTTATCATTCAATATATGTAGAAAATATTTGAAAAGAGTGCTGATCAAAGAAAATATTCTTTAATTATTTATATAGTAACTAAGACAAATAAATTAAAATGAAATAATGAGTATAAATTTTTTATTGTAAAGAACCAAGAACATACATTAATAAGAAAATTTATTTCTCTCGGGACTATGCAAAGATGATAGTCCTCCCAATCTTTAAAATATTGGCATGATATTGAAGGTCCGTAGTTCGGTGCCTCCAAACTATTAGATAATTTCAAAAAAAAATTAATTTGAATCTTATCCCGACCTACCTAACCCATTAAAAAAATTTAGAAATAATATTTTCTTGACCCCACCCCCCATTTAAATTTTTCCTTGCTTTGCTTGTAGCCCTATTAAATTTTCTACCTTTTGCCCCAATTGCCACATACGAAGGATATTTTTTTTTGTACTTTAAATTGATATACTAATTTTGTGCTAAAAATATGTAATGTGTTTTAATATTATATAATTAAGTAAAGATTAGTCCATATAATTTTAGAGTGTATCAAGTGAGCGGGTCAATAAAATGATTAAAATGAGTGTCATTTTATTTCTGCTTAAAATTTAGCTTAAAATAAAATTTTATTTTAGCATATTAATTTAATTTAAAAAATTATTTAAATGGGTTAGATGACTTTATGAGTGAAATATTAATAATTATTGACTTTTTGTATTTATAAAATAAAGTTGGTGACTTTGTGAAGAATGCACACTTAGTTGAGTGAACTTTTGGGTAAGTGCGCATGAATTGGTGACTTTAAGAAGTCATTTAGTTGAGTGATTTTGGGTTATAAGAAAACAAAGTTGAGTGGATGTATCGCTTGGTTGGTGGCCAATTTAAGATATTCTTGGTAGAACAATGGGACAAAAAGATATTATTATGGACATTTATAGAGTAATAAAGAATGTGAAAGGGTTATGGATAAATCAATACATAAAAATAGGAAATAATTAATAATAGTTAAATTAATTTATATTTATTAATAAGAATTTTAAAACATGATTAACAATGATGATAAGATCTGAAACAAACAAAAATAGTTTAAAATAATGAAATAAAATGAGGCAAAAGAATTAATAATGTTGTAACTGATGGGAAGTTGAGCAACTTAATACTATCTTGTAGGATATGCATTAATTCTCACGTTTAATTAGAATAAAATTTTTACTTTACTTAAAATTCTGTGCATATAAAATTAGAAAAATAATATATTTATAGAGAATTCTTTTATCTTTCATTTAATTAATTATCTTATTTTTTAATTGAATAATTTAATTAATTATCTTACCCTTATATTGAGTAATAAATTAGAAAAGAAAAGATTAGGGAATTTAGAGAGTTATTGAGCTATTTAAAGATAAATAAATGAAGCAATGAAAGGACTTTTATCTTTGCGTGTTTCCAATAAAATCAAAAGGTTGAATTATTAAAACTTGCCATTTGAACGTTCTCTTAATTCTTCCTACTAGTAAACTTATTAGAAATTGATCAATGTTAGCGTCATTATACTCTCATTATATTATATTTATATTTTCTTATATACGTCTTATTAAATATCAATAAAGTATCGTTGTATTTAGAAATATAAAATAAATATTAATTTTTATATTTTAGAAATATTTTAGTGGATTGTTTGTTTTTATGTATTAATACTTATAACTCTATAATTAGAAAAACATTAGCACAAATCACTAAAATATAATATATGAATACTTATAATATTTTTAATTTATTCATTGCTCTTACCAACTTCAACAAATTTAAGACATCAAACATTTAATATTTTGAATAATTTCAAGCAAAGAGAATCCAAGAAGCAAAATGATGAGGCATGAAATATAAGAGGATTAAACATTTCAATGTTGTTGTATAGTTTCATACTAGTAAACTTATTTGCCCACGAGAGAGATTGGTATCTTGAAAAGGCTTGACAAGGTAAGCCTCAGCCGGTAGCCAGGCATTAGCGGTAGCTGACCGACTGGCTGCGGGCACGAAGGAATTTGTCTTGAAATCCTAAATTATTTCCCTCATGGGCCTCTCGTGGCCTTCTGATCAACAACCCATTGGACATCTTGGTTTCTCTTAGAGCCATAGTTCCTCGCCAAACGGTGGGCTTCTTCACTTCTCTGGTGGTGAAGTTGACTTTCGGCATCTCTATTATATCACAGAATTTAAACATGAAACATATGGAAATGCAAAAAAAAAGATTACAAATATTTTTAATGCTTGAGCGATGTCAAATACTCCGACTTTTATGCAGCTCAATATAAATATGGATAAAATATTTTATTTTTTTTAGTTTTTTTAAAACTAAAATTCGTTTTTTTTAAAAAAAATCTAGACATATAGATTCATAAAGAGGAAATGTAAAAGGTTGTGCAATAATATTATTATTAATATAGAAGATAAAATAAATAAATAATAAAGATAATCATGAAAATTATTATTAATAGGAAAGATGAAATAAACAAAGAAAAAAGAAAGAAATAATCATGAATAATAACTATAAATGAATTTATATTTATAATAACTATGGGTAGATAGAAGAATTCAATACATTTCCAAGTTTAATGTATTTAAAAATAATTATTTAATAATTTTTTTTTCAAAGTATAAAATGGCCAATCAATTTTTTTAGGGAATTTAGTAATTTAACTTTTAGCTTAGTGTCTTCCATTTATAAAATAGAATATGATATATGGTTTTATATATTATTTTTTATTTTATTTTATTTAGTGGAAGGTTAAAATGGTAATGAACCTTTGAAGTTTAGAGTTTCCACTTTTATTACATTCCTAATTTAATTTTTTTTATTTATTATTATTATTATTATTATTATTATTATTATTATTATTATTGTTAGTGGAGCTTGTTTAATGACATTAATTAAAAAATGAGATAAAAATATTTAAAATAGAAAAGTAAAAAAAAAGAAGAAAAAAAATAAATAAGAATGGAGGCTTTAGAAGCATACCACATCAGCATGCCTCTAAGCTCCTTATATATATATATATATATATATGAATTTTACTTTCTTATTCAACCACAATTAAAATTTAATAAGTATTGGAAGGTATTATAATCCTTCATTAATTTTATTTTTTATAAAGGTATTTTCTCAATCCAACTTTTAATTTGAAGGTCTCCACTTATTATATTTTATTTTATTCTTTATTATTATTATTATTATTATTATTGTTATTATTTGAAGGTATATTAGTCTTTTAATGTTTGAATGGTATTTAATATTTTAATTTTTAATTTTTATTTATTATTTATTATTTATATTTGAATAATTATTACTCTGAAGGAAATATTAGTCTTTCAATATTTGAAGGGTATTTGATGGTTAACTTTCAACTTAGATCTTCACACACTTATAATAAAATATGATATTACTCTCCACCATTTAAACTAAAAAATAAAAAATAAAAAATCAAATTAATTGTCTTATGCAATTTATTTAACTATAAATTAATTCAGCCCCGTTAAACTCTTCTCCAGGTATTGAGCGATACACCCTCGAGAAGAAATAAATAGAAAGACAATTTTACTATATCATTTTTTGAATATAATGAATCCATTGCTTTGGGAAATGACTATGTTAATAATAAGGGTAAATTTAAAATTAAGTGATAAATTATATGTAATTTTATAAATTAAAAAAATAAAAAATGAGCAATTATTTTTAATATAATGAACAAGTAAAGGCGAAAGGAATACCTTTTCAATTATTTTATAACTCAAATGTATAGCAAATATCATATTTAGTATATAATAATTTTGTTATTTTCTCTATTTATTTATATTCCTTAATTTAGCTTTAAAAAATTATATTATAAAAAATTAAAAATATTTTTAAGATAATTTTTTAGCTCATGTTTCATTTTATTTAAGAAATAACAAATCATGATAGTTATATATAACAATTATATTAATTTCTCAATAGATATTATTCATTTGTATTATTTATTAATTATATTAGGTAAAGAAGATAATATTTCTTAAAAGAAGGTTCACGATGTACATATATTTTATATAAATTTATAGTTAAATATTTATTAAAAAAAAAGAAAATAGTAAAAAAAATCAACTTCCGAAATTAAAAATTAATTTAAAAAATTAAAAAAGGAAATAATGATGTGATTATTTAAAAGTTGAAAATTTTAAAAAAACAAAAACATAAAAAATATAAAATATTATTTGAAGTCAACTATTTTTAATAAATGTTAAAACTTCACATTGTATAGAATCAAGCCTCTCTCTTTAGAATACTTACTTGAAAATTATTTGAAATAAAAATATCTAACCCAAAATAGTTGTACATCATGCAAAGAAAATGTTAAAATTTTCAAAAAAATTAATCAAGATTTAAAAATTCTAATGACTTCCATGATTTGAGAAGTGTAAAAACAATTAAATTGTACATCTAACGTAGTCCCCATTTCCTTATCTTCAAAAGATTATCGAAAAAATTATTTCTTTTTAATTACTATTATTATTTTAATGTACATATACACTTTCTTTTCTTTCCTTAAGTAGCATAATATCTAATCTAATTACCTTTTTCTCCTATTTCCTCCACTTCAATAACATATTTTATATTTTATACAATATTTAAAACCCACAATTATTATTTTAGAAAAATCTTACAAATAAATTATGAATTTAAAATAAAATTAATTATTTTTAACTTTATTTTGTTATAATAAATCTAGAAATAAATTAGTGAAGTAAAATAAATATTATATTAAATTGAGATTAAAGAATAAATAAGAATAATTTAATTATATTATTTTTTTTATGTTTTTTCTTTTTTCTTGTATAAATTTAAAAAGTGTAATTTTTATGTGTAAATTAAACTAATAAAGTAAACTAGAAGTATTTACTAGATTTTAAAATAATAGTTAATTCATTTAAATAGAGGATCAAATTTGTATTTTGTTTCATTTTAAATATTTAAAATTAATTTAAATATTTGAACTAATGTAAGTTGATTTAACTTTAAAAAGTTGCGAATCAAATTTTGATTAAAAAAATTAAATATTTATTGAGTTTAATTTATGTATATTGATAATAAAATAATTTATATTTTTAAATTAATCAAATTAAATTTAATTAATTAATTTAATATTGAATTTTTAACCTTATTTATTTTTAAGTTATCAATTAATGCGTAATATTGCTATCCTTTTTGTCTAAATAAGATTGGGAAAAAGAATTATTTTTAATCAAGTTATCTCTCTTAAAAATATTAATAAATCTCATATAAATATTGTATTTGAAATTTAGTACGAACTATTATATTAATCATGTTTTGAACATACAACTTATTAGCAATTAAAAAGTAAATAAATTTTGCTTTGCTTGTAAATACTCATTTTCTTAATAAGTATAATTACTTAATTACCAATAAAAAGTAAATGAATTTAAGTGGATTACTCAAAAGATGATAAAATTAACAAATACATAATTATAATATAAAGAATTACATAATCAATTAGCAGTGATAAAAATAAATTTTAAAATAAGGCTCACTTGATTGCTATATAGTGCATTAAATCTAATAAATAAATTATATTCGAATTCCAATAAACTTATTCCATTATGCGATAATAAAATGAAAATTTAATATTAGATCCTAAGTATTTGACAATTTAAAAATAGATATTTCTTATCATTGATACCAAAAATTCTTGAAAATATTTAGGTTAAATTACTCTATCATAGTATTTTATTGGTGCTAACTTTTGATTGATACAAATAAGTCTTATTAATAAAAATGCTATATAATATTTTTTATAAATAATTTTTATTTTAAAAAAAAATAAAATAGTAGCAAAAACATAAATTTTCTTTATATAAAATTAATCTAAAATTTATAATCAATTATACTAAGCCCATATACATACCTTAAATTATTATCTAATAATAATATTATATTAAAAGCGTAAAGCCCTTAAAGTCAAAAGTTGAATTCTGATTTGCCCTTATTAAATTAAAATATTATAAAATATTTAATTATTTAATTTGTTTAAAAAATATTTTAATTGAGAGTTTGTATTTGTATTTTTAAATTATCTTAAATGTTCTTACAATTTACAACTTTTCATTTCAGTTTTTATTATTTGTTCTTTTCAACTTTACACACTCTTTTAACATTCATTTTACACATTATAAAAGTGAATATGCAATCAGTTCATCGCTCTATTCTTTCTAGCTGTGAATTAGAAGTCTCTTTTCATCCAAATATTAGATTTATATTTTCTATTGTAGTGAAACTATGTAATGTTAGAGATGTATCTCTCTTCCCCTCCAAGATATTCAAATTTGTGGATAATTAAAATTTATTATATTTCTTCTTATTTTAAATATTTAGAATTCCACTATGTTAAATATGTTAATCTTTTGAATATTTGATATATAATATAAATTAAAGAAATATTAAATTATATTAATTTTTTTAATTTTTTTAATTTTTTTATTTTTATTCCTTTATTATTTTAATTGTTGTTTGATAGATTGAAATTGAATTGATAATTGAGGTTTTTTTACTTCAATCACTCCTTAATTGGTGTTGTTTATTTATTTTTAAAGGAAATTGTGTATTTTATGGGTTTTGGATTTTTTTTCCTTATTTAAAATTTTAAACTAGAATTTCACATTTGTGTAATTTCTAAATCTGAAATAGCAGATGTTGGAGAATTTTTTTTTCTTTGGGTGTATCATCGTTGCAGATTTGGAATTTTTTTTAAAATTTGTGATAATACATGTATCAAAAACTCATCTATATAAATGAAAGTTATGTGTTTCACCAGAAAAATTGATACATACTAATAAACATAAAAAAAAATGATACATATACAAATATAATACATAAACACAATATCATTAATTTCAATAGTAAAATTAAAAAAAAAAAACAGATACATAATTAAAGAATCTATAATCTGCAAATTTCTATAACATTAAATGTTTTATAAAAAATGATGCAGTTGTCATATATTAATGAATATGAATGGGTAATTTTCAATTTGTAATTATTCTAGATAATACTGATACATGGGCAACAAAGTAAAAAGTTGGCAAGCATTTTCTAAATTAATATACAAAGCAATATGAGTATTTTACATTCATGTATCACTGAAAATATTGATAGACACTAATAACAAATTGGTACAATGTATTGATACACACAAAGCAATACATTGGTACATAACAATGCTGGAGTTATATACATCAAAAATCTGATACTGATACATGTATCAATTCTGTTGTTGATACACAAAGACAAAAAAAAAACTTGAAAAAATTCCAGTGTATCAAATTTGTCATTGAAACATAAACAAAAGCTTGAGAAATCCGGTAATATTATTGCTAATAAAATCTTCTGCTTCGATTTCTCCTTGAATCTTAGCTTTGACATTGTCAATGCTGTCTAAACTCTCGATCTCAAGAGTGGTGGTCTTTCCGGTGAGTGTCTTAACAAAGATTTGCATCTGAAATATATTGAAGCATACAATTGTCACAACTTCAATTAAAGATGAGGCCAAAAGGAATCAAAAAACAAACAGCTATGGAAAATAAGAAGGACAATAATTCAGATCTACAATTCTCTACAAGTTCTTCGCCAAAAAGTTTGAATCCTTTTTTGCTTTCTCCAGAGATTTGCAATTCTCTGCATCCAAATCGTCATGGCTGAGAGAGAGAGAGAGAGAGAGAGAGAGAGAGAGAGAGAAACAACAGATATATTGGAAATTTTGGAAGAGTGAGAAAGGGGAATTGAATTAGAGAGAAATTCTGGCAGTGGATTGGAGAGAGAAGGTAAAAAAATTGATACATATGGTAACTTAGTATTTTTATAATTATTTTGCTAATTTTTATAATTTTTTAAATGTATTGTTATATATTGTAAANTTATTTTGCTAATTTTTATAATTTTTAAAAAGTGTTGTTATATATTGTAAATAGGTAGTTATATTTACTTAATTATGTAATTTTTCCTAAAATAATTATGGTCCAAAGGCCAGTTTATTGAATTTGGCCCAATTTCTCTTTTATCACCTACATAGTCCATGATGTTAGGTGTATTTATGCTTAAATTGACCATGGTTTTACCTACGTTTGTGCCTTGTTTTAACAATAAATATACTAAATACACCTAACAAGTAGTCATGTTTGCATTATGAAATTTATCTGTTTGCTATATTTTATTGTAGGAGAAATACCCAAGGATAATTGCTAAGTATGGGAAAAAGATAAGAGCTCGCAAAGCAAAGTGACAGCTTGCTATGAAGTTTGTCATGTGAGCTAGGTGGAAGGAAAGCAATGAAAATTTGGCCAAGTCTGGAAACTGATGGAATCTCGCAGAGCAAAGGGTAGCGCAATGAGGAACTTCTCTACTAAGTTCGTGACATGGAGTGCGCAATGCACCTGATGCTGAATTTCTAAGTATGAAGAACACATGAGACCTCACAGAGCAAAGCTCAACGTGAGGAGTGACTTCGCCTTGGGGTTTGCGGCGTGAAGGAAAGGATGAAAGATAAAGTATTTTGCTAAGCATGAGAATTACACTAGACCTCGCGACAAAGCTCAACGTGAGAAGATACTTCGCCTTAGAGCTCATGGCGTGAGCTGTGCATATTTGATGGCGAAATTTTTTGAGTCCAACTCGATTTTGGGTGGGCTTTTTTGGACTTCTCTTAGATATTATAGATAACACCCTAGGCCGAGGGTTCAGAGTTTTTAACGCAAGAGCACAGAGGCTGACTATTCTTCGTAGGGTTAACTTCTTCTACCTTCATTATTTCATCTTTTTGGAGATTATTAATGAACAAAGATAGTTGTAATCCTATTATGAGTGACTAAACAACCTAGTTCAGGGGTTGTGACCATAGTATGATTGTTGTCATTATGAACTTGAGTTGAATTGCATATTTATCTTATGAGTTATTTATTTGATTTTGATTTCACTATTTTACTGCTTCACGATCAATAGGATACATCTATATTCTTGAAGTAAACTCGTGACAAAAAAATTGAGATAGAACAAAGATCAAATAGAGTAGGATCTTAACCTTGGGTATTAGGGAGCAAATTTATGTCTAGTATAGAGATATACCTAGTATGTGCTTTTTGATTTCTTAATTGAAATTATAAAAACATTTATGTAATTATCATGATCATAGATATATAGGCGTCAAATGAATACAAATAAATGATTAGAGGTTCGAAAGAATCATAGTCATAATATCAACCCCGTAAATTAATAACTCAACAATTATTGCAAGATGATGAAGGTGAATATATGACATGATTGCTAACAATATCGTAACCCTTGGAATTTGTCTCTTATCATGATAAAAAAATTCCAATGGCTCAAATCTTGCTATTAACTTAGAAGTAGTTCATCAAAATTAGATCTTTGTAACTTGCTAAATTTCTTAGTAATAGTCTATACTAAATACTTGTTAAGATAAGTCCCTGTCGGTTCAACATACTAAAAGTGAAGATTTTCCAGTTCGACCTACAACTGGATTTACGGACTGCAAATGTAATCCACAGTATATAACTGCAACCAACATACTACAAGTCCAATCTTTCCCCTGTATCTATAAATAGACCCACCGCGACTTCATACTCATTTTCTTCATCTTCAGCTTGACAAAACATAATTCTCTCTTTTCTCCAAGCTCTCCTAGCTCCAAGGTAAGTTCCTCCAAGCTCTGCCCATGGTTTATTCTTGCATGCAAACTTAGAATTGTAAATCCTAGCTTCTACTCTCTTAATATTTCAAGGGAAGATTCCTATTCTAGTTCAAAAAACTTGGCAGCCCCTCTCTCTAGCTTATACTAAGTGAATTTCTCTTTCTTTTAAAGCACTAAGGTATGTAAGGAAACCCTAAAAATTAGGACATCATGTTCTTCCCACTATTTCTCTACTTCTACACTTGTGCAAGCTTTCACTATATGGGTTTTAACGGATTTTACATGATTTGTTCACTCGAGGACCAAAGTTTCAAGAACCTTGCATGTATAACATGATTTAGCTGAAACCTACCCTGTGACTTCATTTATGATATTTTATGGGTTTCATGAAAATATTAAAATTGACTATTTTGCCCTTCTAAGTTAAGATTTTAGAATTTATGAAATGTGTTGAGGATATTGTTATGTATTTGACCATTGCCACCCTTACATGTTTGAGACTATATTTTCTATTGATTTTGGCCAAGTTCATGTTCATGATTTACTTGAACCGAGAAACCTATGTTTTAGCATGATTATGAGTTTCCAAAAGTTGAAACCATGATTTATAAATTGTTTCTCATTTAGCTTCTTGCTTTTAAGTGTGTGTATTGACAAGCCACTCAAATCCACTCCAACTAATGGTAGTGTAAAATGGTCGAAGAAAATATAGAACCCAAATCGGAGTTGGGGTTGAATCCATAGAGACTACATTAAATAAAGAACCCAACTAAGGTTGTGTTGATCCCACGAGGAGCATGGTCAAGATTTTGACTAATGTTATTATTTACGCTTTTAGTTCAGTTATTTCCAAAAGGGGTTTTTGTAGAAGTAATAAGTAACAAAGTTGTGAAATTCTATTTGCTATCAAAGATATGCAAATAACTAGGGGAGTGTTCCCCATAGATTCATAACTGCGTAGGATTTGTTACATTTTTGATCTATTCCAATACTTAGCCTGTAGAACCAATAAGTTGCTTTCATCTAAATGGCTGATTAGCCCCTTTTAGATGACTATACTCATTCACCGGATTAGGTCTCTTGAGCTCTTCCAACTAACCCTTATCAATAATTTTAAATTAACTTTTCCGCGACCGTGGATCAAGTTATTAATTGAAAGTTGATAGTTTTAAGTCTTTGTTGTAACTCCCCTTTTCTAACCTCTACTTCTCTAGATTCAAGCAAGTAGAGAATAAAGGCAAGTCCTAACGTTGCTCATTAAGAAACAATTATAATGAAGGGAAAGACAATAAATGCATTCATATTAGTTTAAAATCACTTTGTGTTAACCTTACTTCGTTATTCCATCATGGTTACCACAACCCTAGTTGTGGGAGTTTAGCTACTCATAATTGCAAGACAGAGATAAGAAAACATAGAAGAAATCATAATTTAGGACTTACAGTATTGAAGGAATTAAATTCCAAGTATCAATTGCAAATTGATCTTCAAAATTAAGAACATAAGAAGAAAATTATGTTCAAATATCATGTGTAAACTCGGTCTCCAAGTAATGTTAGGAGAACTGCAAAAATACCGTAATATTGGAATAATAGTGACCATCCTAATAAAAAACTACAAGGGAAGTATTTATACAATCATTAAAAATCCTTTCCTAAAATAACAAGGAATGCAGCGCTAGGATGACCTATGAGCTGTAGCAGGATGCTATGAGTCATGGTCAGTTGACATAACAGGCTGGCAACTTCTAATCTCCTCAGGTACGAGCCTCTAGTACGACTCGTGGTATGTCACTATGAGTAGTAGCTAGCAGTCGTGATATGGACTTCTGAAATTTAGCATCTTTGATTATTATCCTACGGGACCTCACTATGATTCGTACTATGCTGGTATGGTCCATGCAATCAACTCGTGCCTTGAGGATGTCAACTTGTTGGTTCTATGCTTCTAGCTATGATCCGTTGGTACAAGTTGTACCATATGTCACGACTCATGGTACCCTGTTGTACTCTGAGATCCTGCGTTTGTGAATTCTCTGCTTCTTTGTCACGGGCACTAGTAACGAATCATACATAGATGGTACGGATCGTGCTGTGACCCGTAGAAAATCCTTTTCTGCCTTTTTTTTTACTTCTTTTCACCAATCCAACTCCCGGAATTGATTTTCCCTACAACACAACAAATATACCTTATATACACATAAACATACCTAAGTATTAGCATATTTTCTATGTTTTTAAGCATCGAAAGTGCCGTAAAACCACGACACATCACTACCCATAGCAAGAAAAAGAGTAAAAAGTAAGTAACTAGACATTCTTATAAAAAATTGCAAATTGTAGAAGAATTCTTAAATTGATGAAATTGAATCTTCAAAATTACAATAAAAAGCTAAGATCTACTCTACTATGGCTGAAAAATAAAGTATTCTATCTATCTCTCTACTCTCTATTGAAAAACACTGAAAAAAAGAAGAACATCTATCTATACTAAGGACTCATTTGCTTGTACTTAATAGAGGTCTGAATCTGAACGGTTTAAACCTTAGATTATTAAGTGCATTTATTTTCATTAAGATTAAGCACTTATTTGATCTGAATAGGTCTTCATCATTAAAATCTAAAACAAAGTCTTAATATCATTAAGAGGTATGTTTGTGTGGATAATTTTCACCATCACTCTTTCCACAACCACCAGCTACCACTATTAACCACCTCTATCATCACAACAACTATCACCATTACCATCGCCAACCACTAGAATCCACCACCACCACTACCATCGCCAACCACTAGCCACCAC
>JACEIK010010989.1:26182-40294 GCA_018107945.1 Datura stramonium
CTACCAACACATTATCAACCACCACATACTCTTCAGCCACCATTATCAATAACAC
Organism: Datura stramonium; assembly: GCA_018107945.1. Classification (NCBI taxonomy): domain Eukaryota; kingdom Viridiplantae; phylum Streptophyta; class Magnoliopsida; order Solanales; family Solanaceae; genus Datura; species Datura stramonium. The sequence continues at coordinate 26,238 of JACEIK010010989.1, forward strand.
CAACTCCTTACATCAACCAACTTCATCATCACAACCACCACTACCAACGGTCACCATCATGTCAATCACTACAACACCAACCACCCTCATCAATATGACTATCACCACCACCATTACTAGCAACTATCACCATCATAATTACTAGCCATTAAAATCAAGCATTACCACAACTACCACTATAAACTATCTCCACCATACTTACTAGCCACTAAAATCAAGCATTACCATAACCATCACTATAAACTATCTCCACCATTAGTAGCAAACAAAAATATTTTATTTTTCATCAGATAATAAAATTATTTTATTAAATTGATATGTTTCTAATGTATAATAATTTTTTGTTTGAATTGTATATTAAATATATTTACAAATAAATAAAGTATGCACATTCAGATGTTGAAAAACAAACAGTCTTAATCATTCAGTGTTCAAATCTAGAGACAACATCTTAATCATCTAGATGTGCATTCAGATTCAGATGTCTTATTCTTAATGAAAAAAAACAAGGCATAAGTCTCAAAAATCCAAAAATAATTTAAACTCAAAGGGTCTCAGGTGTGCAGGGATGGATGTCCTTTGCTCCGTCGACTAAAATTATCATTTTCCCCAGTGCATTCCATCCTTTGATCAGCGGACTGTCTTTTGAAAAGATGATTCGTCTCTTGCTTCATCGATTATGATGTGCCTCTGTCTCCTCATGGATCAATCAGTCAATTAACGGACCATCTTCTTAAAAGACAGTCTGTTCTGCACTCTGTCGATTACGGACCTCTTCAGAATGGTTTCTGAAAATAATGGCACTTTTTGGATGGATGAACATGCAGACCGTCCTTTAGACATACGGTCTGTCCTTAGCTTTGTTTTTTGGGTAGATTTTTGGCTTTGACTCCTCTTTTTTTCTTTTTGCATGGGTTCCTAAAATATAGCATAATGAGGTTAGTTTCCATTTAATCTAGCACCCGACATGCAAAATACTATGAAATAAAGAAAATACGTGCAACAAATTCCTGACATATCAACACCCACAACTTAAAGAATTTGCTTGTCCTCAAGCAACTAAAAAGAGAAAACTACCTTAACACCTAAACTAATGTCCTGGCATCATGAAATGCAATGACTAGTGTGCTTGTGAATAATGGCTACAAGCACACACATCTCAGCCCAGCTACCCCCTCCATCCAACAAAAATCAGTTTTCTCGCTAGTGCTCGAACTAAGCATGCAATCTCCAGTACTGACATTATATCAACTTGCATACACCTTGATTGAGAATTAAAACATGCTAGCCATTCACATCTACATGCCCTCATAATCATACCAAGGAAAGTGTCCATTTTTCTGAAGCAATGATAACACACTAAATAAGGACACACAAGGTCAAAAGAGGAGAGAAATACACTCAACTCTCACAAATAAGTTCACAAGATAGGTCATAACTACCATATGCTTGCCTGTTTACTCAAGTGCCTTTTCTTTTGAATATCCGGGTTGAGATGACATAAGGGCTTTTCTAGTTTGTAATGAGGGTCAAAGGGATGATAGTACAAATATGACTTTTAGTGACTCATTTACCATCCTTGAACATTTTATCATTTTTACACAATCTTTTTACCTTTTTGATCCCTTCTTTTCTTTTCTTTTCTTTTCTTAGCAACTTTTCACACCCTAAAGTACTTTTATGAGCTAAATTTTCATTTTCCTCTTTTTTTCTTTTGTATTCTTTTTCTTTTATTTATTTTTAGCTCAATGCTTAATTATATGATCAAACAACCATATTTTGACCTATTTCTCTTTTTCCCCACCTTATCACCCCAACTTGTTACACCCCCTAAATTTTCTTCATCTAATCAATGTGTGCGTATGCATGTCGTGAGTTTTTGTAGTACGACACATGTGGGAGAAGGATAAAAGGTGGAATGAGGGAGAGCATTATCGAGCAAGCGAGTGGAAGGAGATGGAGGCAGGCGCTACGGGCGCCGCACTGTGCACCCCTCTTCCATGCAAGGAGCGGTGCGCCGCGCCCATGCTCCGCTGCAATGGCAGGCGCACCGTGGACCTCGGCCACTGCCTCACTATATATATATATGTTATGTCTTGAGTGGTTCATTTGAAATTAAGTCACGAAGGAAGCAGGTGCCCTAGGCGATTTCTCTCTAGTTTTTCGTCAAAGTGAAGGAAAATTATGCTATCAAATCACGTCTAACTACAAATTCTTCTTGGGTAATGAATTCTGGGGCTACGAAGAACATATCTATGGAGTTGAATATTTGAAATTGGCCCAGATTGATCGATCCCTAGGGAGTAGAAGCCGTAGAAATCATTTCCATATAAGACAAGAGTGTCTATAAGTTATAGTAAATACTTCTACCCTTCTAATCTATAAGAATTCATAAGAGTTTTCCAAATTGAACTCGTTGTGACTTGTTGCCATTGTGTTTTTCATGATGGTGTTGCTGGCCTACTTTTTGAAATAGAATAGCTATATTCACTTGATGTATGAGCTAATATACGTAAGAATTATGAGTTCTTAATCAAAGAAGGATTGGTAGGGCGGAGTTCGACAAGTGAGGTATATTAAGGCTAACCTCTTTCGGCAAGTTATTCTCGTCATATAGTTGATACGACTTGTGTTCTCATAGTAGTTCATGTTTATGTATGTTGTGATTAGCTGCTACGAGATGAATTGATGTTGTAGTGTAGTATCCCTTATAGGGACTAACTATTTTTGGCTTTTCCTCTCACTAGGAGCGACATAGAGATTACCTATTTATTTTATTGCCATCTAGAGGGGCTCGTGAGGTTTTGATGTCATACCAAGGGCATTGATGTTGTGGTTAGCTGTTGAGCGTGCTTTGTTAAATTGGGCAGCGTAGCATCTTAGAGATACAACTTTCTATTTTGACGCCCATATAAATAATAAAGCTCTCCTACAGGCCATTGGCGTACCTTGATGCCTATAGGGATAGACTCTTAGTAAAGTAGCCTTACCTTCGAGTTAGTGGCACCAGGCTTGCCTAATGATTTGGGTGGTAGGTTGTTAGATGAACTACTTATTACTAGTGACCGTATAAGCTTCATACTACTTACTCTTGCCATATAGGTCACTCAGGAAACCACCCTATCTATTAGTAATTTGATAGACTATGTGATATCCTAAGTAGGGCTATTATCAGCTGTCAAACATGGGGCTAACACCTCTATCTACTCAAGAAAATTCCCACGTACATATTGCTTAGAAGGGCAAGTTCTAGTATACCTTCCTATGGGGCTACAATTTTCTCACAGAAGATATATGACATCTGGAATGACTAGATTGAGGACTACAGAGCCATATTGAAGTCTATTCAGTTATGGACGTCCCTTATGCCGTGTTGCATCACCGACCCTCAGTAAAGCCTTGTGTTCTTGGGCTGCAGTTATAGGAGCCCATAAGGCTCCGATATAATTACAGGAGTCCAAAAGGATCAAGCACAACCATGGGAGCCCAGAAGGATCGAGTACCATCTTAGAAGACGAGTATGTTATTTACAGCTTGCCTACGGAGCTACAGTGGTACAGGTAGAAGTATATAGATTGATTTGTACTTGTCGAGGCTTATGGGGGCCCAAGTAGGTTATTCTGTGTTGTTTGTACCTTCCAAGATTGTAGGGGCCAGGTTAGGTTCTTATTTGAATATTACCCGTTAGTTATAGTTCATGGTTGTGAGATTGTACAGGTTTACTTCTTGTCTTATTGCTGATTACTTTTAGTTCCTCAATCAGCTTATATTTAGTTTATTATTACTGCCTTACATATTTGGCATATATTATACTAACGCCCACGCATAGGGCACTGCATACTTGGTTGCAGGTTTAGACAGACAGGTTGTGAGACCTCCGTAGTAGCCGCTCAGATTCAGCAGATTGACTAGCTCCTTTCCTCCGGAGTTGCCACTCAATTAGAGGTTTTCCTATATTTTGATGTATAGTATTTTGATAGGTTGGGGCCCTGTCCCTACCAATATCTTACTCTTTAGAGGCTTGCAGAATACAGGTTGTTAGACATGCATTGTTGGCCATGTTGGGCCTAATTGTATTTAGTTGGCAACCTTGTTGGCTTGTATGTATGTATATCTGTGCCTGTCTTCCTTTTGATATTATTTAGACATCATGGTGGTCTTGTCGACTCGCAGAGGATGACGATATTATCATAGCTATTAGGTCAGCTGTTTTTGTGTAGGTGTATGTAGAGGCCTTGTCGGCCTAAGTCTATGTTTTGAGCCGAGATATAGCTAATTGTTTTGTTGAATATGTGTTGCTGATATGCACCAGAAGTGTATATCCCAACTAGGTTAGTTCAGGGTCCAGTGTGGCATTAGGTGCCAGTTATGCCTCCCAAGGTGGGGGGTGACAAACTTGGTATCAGAGCAACATCATATCCTAGGGAGTCTGTAAGCCGGGTCTAGTAGATTCTTGTTTATAAATGTGTTGTGCACCATATTTTACAAGTAGAAGGCTACTAGGCATGATAGTATGGTTACCCCTCTTTCTTTTCCAATCGTGCTATAGAGATGAGTTATATAGGGTTGAGTCCCTAAGCTTAAGTAGTTATGTTTGCCTACAGAGATGTTTGATACAAGACAGACTATAGCCAGTCGAGAGGTGGATACAACAGCGGGAGAGGGTACCAGTAGGGTGCCACCATTGGAGACAGCTCAACCTGAGGGCGAAAGGGAGACATCTTATCAATCTCCCCCGCATTCTCCACGACACCAGGAATCTCCTAGGGAAATAGATGTGCCAAAACCACTTCCAGTTCCTCCTTCACCCTTAGACCACGATATTATGAATGCAACATACATGTTGGCTCTGATGATGGCTGCACAGCGCCACCCAGTAACACAGTTGTTGCCAAGCTTATTGAGGGACCTGGGAGTTTGAGGGTTCGTGAGTTTTTCGCCTTGAGGCCTCCACAATTCACGAGGATAGAACATAGAGAGGATCCTCAAAACATCATAGATCAGTTGCAAAGGATATTCAAGGTCATGTATGCTTCATCCACAAAGTCAGTTGAGTTAGCAGTGTTCCAGCTATGAGATATAGTGGTTCTATGGTACGAGAGTTGGGAAAGGTCCAGAGGCAGAGATGCACCTCCACATAGTTGGCCCAGTTTTTCTGAGGCCTTCATGGACCATTACTTACCTCGAGAGATTCGACATGCTAGAGTAGAGAAATTCTTACATCTGGAGCAGGGAAGGATGAGCGTCTGAGAATACACATTGAGGTTTGATTCCTTAGCCAGATATGCACCGCCATTTGTTGATACTATGCGAGCCAGGGTACATCAATTTATAATGGGACTTGCACTGGGGTATGTGGAGTCTTGTATTATAGCCACATTGTGAGAGGACATAGATATCTCACGAATTTAGGCTTTTTCTTAGAATATAGAATAAATCAGATTGCGCCAGTATGGGGATGAAAGGGCAAATTAGGAGCAGCGTTGGAGGGCTAGACCCACCAATTTTCAGGAAAATTTTTAGGGTGGGCCTAGGCTTTACTTATTAGGTAGGCCACCTAGGCCCTCACCNCTAGGCCCTCACCTTAGCAACGATAGGGCAGCAGATCAGACCGACATGGACAGTCAGGTCCCAGCGAGAGTTCACAAGTGTCAAGTTCATAATAGCAGAGAGGACCAAATCAAATGAGGCCAGCTGTACCACCTTGTAGTGCTTGAAATAGGTGACACTTTGGGAGATGAAGATATGGATCCACTACTTGTTATTCTCGGTCGCAGGAGGGTCACATGATGAGAGATTGTTCGACTAGAGATCAGAGTGATCGGGACCAACAGAGTAGGTCCTCAACAGGGTCACATGGTCTAGTACCTTCTGCAGGGTGCAGGCCCTCAGCTCCAGTAGGTAGAGGTAGAGGTATATCAAGAGCATCTAGTTCTAGCAATGGTCCGGATTGTACTTATGCATTACCAGGTGTTGTGACAAGTACATTGAATGTGTGCTCCCACTTGGTTTATGCTTTGATAGACCTAGGTTGTACCTTATCTTATGTTACTCTACTAGTGGCACAAAAGTTTTCTATAGTACTAGAGTTACTTCGGCAACCATTTTCTGTATCTACACTTGTTGGTGAATTTATTATCACTAGGAGAATCTATCAAGGTTGTACGGTGGAGATTGTTGGCTGCCAAACCTCTACATAACTAGTAGAGCTAGAAATGATTGACTTTGATGTGATTATGGGTATGGATTAGCTAACTCCATGTTATGTCAATGTTGAGTTCTAGACAAAGACTGTCCGATTCCACTTCCCAAGAGAGATAGTGTGGGAATGGAAAGTCAATGTAGCTATGCCAAAAGGTAGGTTCATATCCTATCTCTAGGCATGGAAGCTGATTGCGAAGGGGTGTATCTATCATATTGTTGGGGATCGGGATGTGCAGGCAGAATCCATGACTCTTCAATCTATTCTGGTGGTTAGAGAGTTCCCAGATGTATTTCTAGATGAGCTTCCTGGTATCCCCCAGAACGGGAAATTGACTTCTCCATTGATATGCGACCAGATACACAACCTATATCTATTCCTCCATACAAGATGGCTCCTACCAAGCTGAAGGAATTAATGGATCAGCTGAAAGACTTGTTAGATAAAGGCTTCATTAGGCCAAGTGCCTCACCATGAGGTGCGCCAGTCTTCTTCGTGAAAAAGAAAGATGGCTAACTATGAATGTATATAGATTATCGGCAGCTGAATAAAGTCACTATTAAGAATAGATATCCCTTCCAAGTATAGATGATTTTTTTGATCAGCTGCAGGTGGAAATATACTTCTCAAAGATTGACTTAAGGTCAGGGTATCATCAGGTATGAGTTAGAGAAAAAGATATTCCGAAGACAGCCTTCAAAACCAGATATAGCCATTTTGAGTTTCTGGTTATGTCTTTTGGATTAATGAATGCCCCAACAGTGTTTATGGACCTGATGAACAACAATATTTATTAATGATATCCTGGTATACTCACGTTCAGAAGATGAACATAGAGATTATCTGCGAGCAGTATTCCATGTGCTTAGAGATCATGAGTTATATGCCAAGTTTTGTAATACGAGTTCTGGTTGAATTCTGTGGCTTTCTTGGGCCACATTGTGTCAGACGATAGCATCCAGATAGATTCACAACAAATAGAGGCCATAAAGTCTTGGCCTAGACCCACAACTCCAACTGAAGTTCACAGCTTTTTGGGGTTAGGTGGGTACTGCAGAAGGTTTGTGGAAGGATTTTCTGCCCTATCAGCACCATTGATGAAGCTGACTTAGAAAGTAGCTAAGTTTCAATGGATTGACTCTTGTGAGCAGAGCTTCCAGGGGTTGAAAGACAGATTGACATCTGCAATAGTATTAGCCTTGCCAGAGGGTTCAGAGAGCTACGCTGTATATTGTGACACTTCAGGTATTGGATTGGGATGTGTTCTGATGCAGCACGACAAGGTAATTTCCTATGCTTCGAGGCAGTTAAGGAAGCACGAGAAGAACTATCCCACCCATGATTTAGAATTAGTTGCAGTTGTTCATGCCCTAAAGGTTTGGATACATTACTTATATGGTGTCCATGTAGGCATCTTTACTGATCACAAGAGCCTCCAATATATTTTTAAGCAGAAATAGTTGAACTTGTGGCAATGTCGCTAGCTTGAGTTGCCGAAGAACTATGACATTGATATCTTGTATCACCTAGGGAAGGCTAACATTGTAGCTGATTTCCTTAGTCGCAGATCCATGGGCAACTTATCATACTTGAGGCCAAAAAAAGAGGGAATTAGCTAGAGAGCTGCACCAGTTTTCTAGTTTAGGAGTCCGATTGGTGGACTCACAAGATAGCAGGGTTGTGATCCAGAATACTACGGTGTCATCTCTAGTTGTGGAGGTAAAAGAGCGACTGTACGAAGACCCTAGCCGAGTACAACTTAGAGGCAAAGCTCAGCAGGAAGGGTTTTTGGACTTTGAGGTAATAGAAGACGGAGTCTTGAGGTTCATAGGTCGACTCTGTGTTCCGGATGTGGCAGCGCTTCGCCAGCAAATTATGGCAGAGATACATTATTCCCATTATTTTGTTCACCCGGGTTCGACAAAAATGTACCATGATATAGAGATCTATTGGTGGCATGAGATGAAGAAAGATATTTCTGAGTTTGTAATATAGTTTCCCAATTGTCAGTAGGTTAAAGCTGAACATCAGAAGTCGGGTGGGCTAACTCAGGAGATATCCATGCCTATGTGGAAATGGGAAGCAATCAATATGGACTTTGTTACAGGTTTAACTTGTACCAGGCATAGATTTGACTCTATTTGGGTCATTGTAGACAGGATGATCAAGTCAACCTATTTCTTGCCAGTCAGGACTATATTTTTAGCTAAAGATTATGCTGAGTTTTACGTTTAAAGAGATAGTCCAACTGTATGGTGTTCCAGTGTCTATCATCTATGACAGAAGGTTACAATTCACAACAATATTCTTGATGTTGTTCCAAAAAGGTTTGGGGATGCAGGTTAACTTGAGTACAACCTTTCATCCCTAGATAGATGACCAAGTTAAGCGCACAATTTAGATGCTAGAAGATATGTTACGAGCGTGTGTGCCAGACTTCAGAGGAAGTTGGGATGAACACCTACCTCTTATTGAGTTTGCATATAATAACAGTTGCCATTCAACCATTAAGATGGCGCCTTATGAGGCTTTGTATGAGTGGAAATGCAGGTCCCCCATAGGATGGTTTGAAGTAGGTAAGTTAGGGTTGATTGGACCTGACCTGATACATCAGTCTGAAGAGAGAGTTAAGCTCATTAGAGAGCGTTTATTGACAACCCAGAGTCATCAGAAGTCCTATTCTGATATGCGGCGTAGGGACTTAAAGGTTGATGTTGATGATTGGGTATTTATAAAAGTCTCGCCTATGAAGGGCGTTATGAGATTTTTGGTAAGAAAGGAAAGCTTAGCGTTAGATTCATTGGGTTATATCGGATCCTCCGGAAGATAGGCCAAATGACTTATGAGTTAGAATTTCCTTCGGTGCCAGAATCTGTTCATCCAATCTTTCATGTATCGATGCTATGAAAGTGCATAGGAGACCCTTCTAGGGTTGTTCCATTTAAGGATGTTCAGGTCACAAAGGAGTTGTCCTACGAGGAGGCTCCTATAGCAATACTAGATCAACAGATCCGTAGATTGAGGACCAAGGATGTAGCTTCTGTTAAAGTCTTATAGAGGAACAAAAATGTAGAAGAAATGACTTGGGAAGCTGAGGACGACATGAGGTCTAGATACCCTCACTCGTTCCAGAATTTATGACAATAGCACACTGACTCAGACAGTTACAGTTGAGGTGAGATAGTTCTCAGATGTTGTATTGTTGCTTTTGTTACCATTGTTGCTGGTTGCTCGCCTTATTATTGTAGAGCTATGTTATATAGTTTCTTGTAGCATCCTGTGAGACACCTATGTTAGACTTTTCTGTGTTTCAGGTTTCCGTATAGTCCATATTATAGAGGAGACTTTGCTGGAAATTTTCTAGCAGTGTCTAAGAACGGAATCTCTAAAGATTGAATTACATTCGAGGACGAATGTCCCTAAGGGGGGAATGATGTTACACCCCATAAGTTTTCTTCACCTAACTGATATGTGCATATGCATGTTGAGTTTTTAGAGTACATCACATATGGGATAAGGGTAAACGGTGGAGCAGGGGAGCGTGTTATCAAGCGAGCGGTGGAAGGAGCCGGAGGCATGCGCTAAGGGCACCTCGCCACGCACCCCTCCCCTATGCAGGAGCGGCGCGCCGCACCCCTGCTCCACCGTGATGGGAGGCATGCCACGGACCTCAGTCACTACCCCACTATATATATATATATGTTATGTATTGAGTGGTTCATTTGAAATTAAGTTACGAAGGCAACAAACACCCTAGGAGATTTTTCTCTGGTTTTTGCATCAAAGTAAAGGAAAATTACGCTTTCAAATCACGTCTAACTACAAATTCTTCTTGGGTAATGAATTCTGGGGCTATAAAGAACATATCTATGGAGTTGAATCTTTGAAATTTGCCTGGGTTGACGGAGCCCTACATAATGGAAGACATAGAAATCATCTCTATCTAAGACAAGAGCATCTACAAGTGATAGTAAGTACTTCTACCCTTCTAATCTATAAGAATTCATAATATTTTTTCGAAGTGAACTCGTTGTGACTTGTTGCCCTTGTATTTTGCGTGATGGTGCTGCTGGCCTACTTCTTGAAATAGAATAGCCCTATTCCCTTGATGTATGAGCTAAGATACGGAGGGATTATGAGTTCCTAATCAAAGAAATATTGGTAGGGAGGAGCTCGGCAATTGAGGTATGTTAAGGCTAACCTATTTAGGTAAGTTATTCTCGTTGTATAGTTGATACAACTTGTGCTCTCGTAGTAGTTTGTGTTTATGTATGTTTATGTAGTAGTTTGTGTTTATGTATGTTGGGACTAACTATTTTAAGTTTTTCCTCTCGCTAGGAGTGACATAGAGATTACCTATTTATTTTATTGCCGTTTAGAGGGGCTCATGAGGTTTTGCTGCCGTACCGAGGGCATTGAGGTTGTGGTTAGCTGTTGAGCGTACTTTGTTAAATTGGGCAGCATAGTAGCTTAGAGATACAACTTTCTATTTTGACGTCTATATAAATAGTAAAGCTTGCCTACAGGTCATTGGCGTACCTTGACACCTATAGGGCTAGACTCTTGGTAAAGTAGCCTTACCTTCAAGTTAGTGGAACCAGGGTTGCCTAATGATTTGGGTGGTAGGTTGTTAGATGAACTACTTATTTCCAGTGACCATATAAGTTTCTTACTACTTACAACTTGCTATATAGGTTGCTCAGGAAAGCACCCTAGCTATTAGTAATTTGATAGACTATGTGATATCCTAAGTAGGGCTATTATCAGTTGTCAAACATGGGGCTAACACCTCTGTCTACTCATGCAAGTGCCCACGTACATGTTGCCTAGAAGGACTAAGTTCCAGTATATCTTCCTATGGGGCTACAATTTGCTCATAGGAGATATGACATCTGGAAGGACTAGATTGAGGCCTATAGAGCCATATTGAAGTCTATTCACTTATGGACTTCCTTTATGCCGTAGTGGCATCATTGACCCTCAGTAGAGTCTTGTGTGCTCGGGGTGTAGTTACAGGTGCCCAGAAGGCTCTGATACAGTTATAAGAGCCTAGACGGCTCCGAATACAGATACAGGAGCCCAGAAGGCTTCGATACAGTTATAGGAGTCCAGAAGGCTCGGGCACAGTCACGGGATGCTAGAAGGCTCAGGTACAATTTTAGAAGACGAGTATGTTAGTTACAACTTGCCTAGGGGGCTACAGTGGTATAGATAGAAGTATATAGATTGATATGTACTTGCCGGGGCTTATGGGGGCCCAAGTAGGTTATTCTGTGTTGTTTTTACCTTCTAGGCTTATGGGGGGCTAGGTTAGGTTCTTGTTTGAATATTACCCATTAGTTACAATTCATGTTTGTGAGATCATATAGGTTAACTTCTGGCCTTATTGCTGATTACTTTTAGTTCCTCTATCAGCTTCTATCTAGTTTATTATTACTGCCTTTCATATTCGGTACATATTGAACTGACGCCCATATATTGGGGCACTGCATACTTGTCTGCAGGTTCAGACATATAGGTTTCGAGACCTCTTTAATAGTCGCTTAGATTCAGCAAATTGGCTAGCTCCTTTCCTCTGGAGTTGCTGCTCGATTAGAGGTTTGCCTGTCTTCTGGTATAGTTTTTGGGTAGGCCGGGGCCCTGTCCTGACCAATATATTACTCTTTAGAGGCTTGCAGACTACATGTTGTTAGACATGCGTTTATGGCTGTGTGGGGCCTAATTGTATTCAGTTGGCAGCCTTGTTGGCTTGTATATACATATATGTGCACTTATCTTCTTTTTGACATAATCTTGACAACATGGTGGTCTTGTCAGCTTGCATAGGATGACGATATTATCGCAACTGTTAGGTCAGCTGTTTCTGTGTAGGTGTATGTTGCGGACTTGTCGACCTAAGTCTATGTTTTGAGCCGAGATATAGCTGATTATTTTCTTTAATATGTGTTGCTGGTATGCACCGGAAGTGTATATGTCCAGCCAGGTTAGCTTAGGATCCAATGTGGCATTAGGTGCCAGTTACGCCTCCTAAGGTGGATTACACCTTTTTGCTCATTTTCCATCACTTTTCAAAGTGTCAAGGAGGATGAATTCAAAATAGGGTCAACTTGAGAATTGGTTTTGGCATTTATTGTAGTTGATCATGAAAAAATGTCAATGGCTCAAAAAGAGATACTAGGGATACATGCATCATTTGGTAGGTCTATTTAGAAAAATGTGTCTTGTGAAGCACAAAGAATGCCTAAGTTCATCTATACAACCCATAGTCAATCCTAAGTTTGAGAACAAGTAGCAAGACAAGTTTTGGAGTATGACCAAATCAAGTGAACAAGCAAAATTTCTTTCCGTACATTGGCATATGGATATCAAAATGACTGAACACATCACTCTCAACTAGGGACATAATGTCAAAATTTCATGCCAACAACAAAGGTACACAAGTCAATACTGAACATCTATGGGAAAATTTTTAAGGGGGCATTGTTTTCAAAAATCAACATAAGTAAGTAAGGAACTCAATTGGCAGCACCACCTAAGTCAAATATATTTTGTTTAACCAAAGATGACTCAATAAGTAGGCTGGTACCCTTAAGAATGTCGCCTAGCAATCTATCATTGGGCCCACACACTAATATCCTTTAACTACATTACTATGCCAGATTCAACAGAAAGAAAGCCTCCCAGAAAAGAATCACGACTAAGAAAATCAAGGAGGACTCTACACTATGAAAACAATAAGAAGCTATACAATGAAACAGGTCATAGAGCATCACACACATATCCATAAACTCAATCAAAAGGCATCACATCATACAAAACATGAGTATAAAACAAGCAACATTACAAGTAATGGATGCCACATAGGGCCAAATGATATCCACCCCCACCCTAAAATGGTGCAGTGCGCTCAATGCATATACAAAAAATGAAAGAGCAAAAGAGTGGTAGAATCTCCTTGTAGCGCTCATACTGTGCCACTATAGGTCATCATTGAGGTGGTACTGAGGGGCTAGCCTCTATGTCATGAGATAGGCCTTGGGTGTTAAGGTGTGATGCCTTTATCTTCATTCTAGGAGCCTCATCCTCTACTATGGGTATGTCTGAATCAGCTGGTGGTTCCTCTTATACCTAGATCTTGTCCTTATCAAGTGGAGGGGCAGTAGCATGTCTGGGCTGTATGAGCAGGAACCTGCTCCTGTGGAGTGCTGGTAATGGTAGCCCTAAAGACTGAGACTGATAGTGGTGAGGACTGAGCCTGATCCAGATGAAATAGAACCACACAAGTAAGAAAATCCATAAGGTTGGCAATAGGTGGTGTCTGGTCTATCAGCGATATTCAGACCTCCTTAGGTTGCCGCTCTCCCGTTTGCAAATCTAGCACTGTGGCTATGGTCTCAGCTATATTTTCTCTGAGGCTTAATATTGGATGCATTCACACCTGCTCAAGATGGAACCCATTGTGTGTCCATAGCCCCTAGATGGGAGGTCAAGGCCTTGTGGGATCTCCTAGTGGTATCCTGGAGCGGCCAAAGAGAACACTCAACAATGGTGGCCATGAAGGCCTGCAAGCCCTCGATCAGCCTAGCCAGCTGCTGCTTCTCTCGATCAAGTATCATGGATAAGCCTGGAAAAGAGTCTCTGCAGCTTAGTAAGGGTCTCGGTGGGACAGCTGGCATAGATGTAGTGGGGGCAGGGGTAGTCTGTGTCCTATGGGAAGCTAAATCTGCTACTACTGCATCTAACTCGACCGTAGGTTGTGATGTTGATGTGCTGTGAGTCTATAGTACTTTCGACACTTAAAACTGAGAAAATAGCATGGACTTAGGTATGTTTATATGGATATGAGGCCCTTTTA
>JACEIK010010992.1:17191-40273 GCA_018107945.1 Datura stramonium
CTAATCATGTTGGTTAGCACATATCTTCACTTTTATATAAAATCACATGAAAATGTATCAAATAGCTTAGACAACACGACTAATTTAAGCTATAAAGCATGTCACGGGACCTATATTATTTCCCGTGATCATGCACTAGTAGATACACCTTGCTGAGATGGGCGTGCTAGTGCGGCTACTAAATTGGAGGCTGGACCTCGGCCCCAATCATGGCCCTGTCTAGCTTTTGGGCAATCTCTAAGCATGTGTTCGGGCTTCCTACACCCGAAGCAAGAACCTAAACCTGCCAAACACTGACATGTGCGCCTCCGATCACACCTGCTAAACTCTAGTATGCTGGACTTTGTGGGTCTGCTGCTCTGACTTTAGAGCCTAATGCTCGCCCTCTATGGTCGCGCCTAGATAAGGATGGCACACTTATAGCCCACGGCGTTGGGGCTGAAGACCTCTGGTAGAATTGCTGATGGTGACCACCATCAGGTCCCTGTTGGGAGAATCCAAACCTATTAGTCTTGGCCCTATTGGCCTCTCTCTCCCGCTCACTCACCTGTACCACCTCTATCTGTTGGGCGTACAGAACAATATGGGGAAAGTCAATGTCCTGATGAAGCATCATGGTCTGGAAATCCTTGACCAAATAGTCTTCTATACCATGCACGAACCGACTCACTTGGGCTCTTTGATCTGTCACCATCTAGGGAGCATACTTGGACAGGAGAGTGAACTCTAATACATACTCCTGAACTGTCATTTTCCTTGCTTCAAATTCACAAAATCGGTTGGCATGATCTCCCTCATCTCACGAGGGAAGAACCGATCCAGAAATGTGATATGAAATTCATCCCAACCGATAGGGCTTTCTCCAACTGCCATAATATCCTTCAATTGCTTGAACCAAATGTGTGCAACCCCTTTCAACTGATACGAGCATAGATATGTGCACTCCTCTCCTTTCACCCCCATGATTTGGACGATCTTTAAAACCTCATCAATAAACTCATGTGGGTCCTCGTCCACCATTGACCCAAGGAACTCTGGAGGTCTTATCCTAAGAAAGTCTCTGTCTCTCTCCGCCACCGGATTCCCATTCTGGGGGACATGCGCTACCGCTTGCTAGTTGACCTGAGTGGTCAAGGCTTGAGCTAGCATCTGAATGGCTGCCTTGAACTAAACGTGGACAACCGGCTCGGGTACATGCTGCTCATAGGATGGTGGGTCCTGCTAGTGCCCATCTCCATTGCCATTCTCGTAGCCATTTCGATTCCCATTTCTTCTTCTGTTAACTCGACGAGGAGGCATGATTCTGAAAATGCGTATAACATGAGTTAGAAGGATAGAGAGACATTCTATCACATGAAATAGATCATGAAAGAAGGGAATAATTCCTAAACATCTCGTAGCTTCTTCATCATAAGTGTGGCGCGCTTCACACCCATGAAAAAAGACTCTACTTAAAGCGGCTTTCAGACACCCTAGGACACTTAAAAACCTAATGCTCTAATGCCAAGTTTGTCAAGACCCGGACATAGGCCCAAATCGAGACACGGGACAAAGAACCCCGAGAGGCTCCAAGTCGACCCATGGCATTAACATGACATCTAACTAAATCATAATAGAGCGGAAGATTAACATTATTAATATAGCGGAAGTCTGATAACCTCATAACGTTGGAGTACATAACTCAAGTCTGAAGCTGATTACATTTTATGTCTGCAAAGCCTCTATTACTGACGAGTAGATGGAACAAGACCCCAACTAACTTACAATGGTCTGAAACTGAAAATACAAATACGACTGAAAAGAAGGGCCCCCGAAAGATGAGGACTCACTAACTGAGACGGAGAGATACTGATGCTGAGAGTCTGGCTAATGGCGGGACTGAGACTGAATATTCGATCCTGTATCATGAAATGATACAACATAAAGTATGCAGTCAATATGTGGAATGTACCAAGTATGTAAGGTAAGTAAAACCTCTAAGTAAGTAAAATCATAAATCATGCATATTATAAAACATAATTAAGATAAGATTCTGAGAGTAGGGCTTACATGCTATTTCCTAAAATCAGGATCTAATCATAACTGAACATCATAACTGAATCGAATGACCCAAAGTTGAAAATTAATAATCATAAGTAAAACTTAACAATTGGGTCAAACCTGCTGAAAACATGATAACATGACTGATGAACATGCATAACTGAAATCATGAGGAACAATGGGAGACTCATCATATAACCGACATTACAACAATTGAGCTTACATGGTCCTGACTTCTACACTCAATTGGGCAGAGCTGTCTAAAGCCTTGTCAGGGATAAGGACGGTACGATGATATTGATATCAAGAGGAAGGCCCCTTGGGGGCAGGGGAAGCTCACAAGGTAGGTCCCGAATAATCTAAACATACTTATGTTGGTGCGTAGTTCTGAGGCATAGGGTTGACTGACCCTTATCCTACTCAGTGCTAGACACTACTCCAAAAAATATGCATATGCTCTCCACCATTTTTTAACAAAGTTGAACCATCGTCTAGTGACGAAGCTGGCTCATAACAAACATGCATAAATTTGAAATCATAAACTGAGGAGCCTTGGGCTCAAATCATACTACAAGCTGAAAATAGTGGGAGCCTAGACTCCAAAATCTATGTGGTAAGCTAATACATGAAATCTAGATAAATTATGAAACATACTTTATCATGTGGGCTTGACCAACACCTAAACATGCTTGAAATCAACTTGATTCACTTGAAAGCATGAACATAGACATGGGTAATTCGAAAACCTACGTTTCTCATGAACATCTCATCATACTTGAACACATATACCATAATTCCCAACTTATCATGAACTTCCATGAATGGGCATTAAAATATGTAAAACTTGAAAGCATAATTCATAATTGCAAACATTGTAAAATATGCCCATGAATCATAATTAAACATTTGAAACATGTATTGATCATACCCATGATTGAAACTTACAAAATTCACATGTTTGGTTAGAACTCCATACATTCTTAAACTAGAATTTCATGAAATAGAGAGGGATTGGGAATGGGTGTGGATGATTACACCCATTCATAACCCTACATACCTGGAGAAATTTGAATTCACAAACCCTCTTGAATGCCTAATGAATTTTTTGGGTAAGAACTTGAAGAATCCTAAGTTTGATCACCTTTGAAAATCTTTATGTTTGCATGCATGAAAGAGGATGGGTTTGAATGAGTTAAACCCTCTTAAAACACCCTTTTCTGAGCTTAAAATGACGTAGTATAGGACTTAGGGGCTTAGAAATGATGAAACTACCTGTTCGTCGGTCTAGATGACTACATGCAAGTGCACGTGGTCGAACAAGTAGTAAAATGGCTCAAGTAAGCAAAGTATCGATCCCACAGGGACTGGACCAAGGTAACAAGAAACTACCTGTTCGTCGGTCTAGATGACTACATGCAAGTGCACGTGGTCGAACAAGTAGTAAAATGGCTCAAGTAAGCAAATTATCCATCCTACAGGATCGACCAAGGTAACACCGAATCATGTGTCACGAACTTTTAACTCTAAAAATGCGTATTGTAACAAGCAGTAAAGAAGATTTTGGGATTTTGTTTCCTAATTTATAATAAATCTAAACGAATATACAATTTGAGTCTGAACTATAGTTATGAGCATGCTGAGGCTAAAACAAACATGTAGGTAAGTAATTTATTGATACAATTGATTAATCTTTCCTTCGATTGCTAGTTAATAATTATTGCCTATGGATTAGTATTTAACCCAACTTAAGAATCATGAATTTTCCATCTGACATTGTGGATAAAACAAATATGTTCATACAAAAACCGACCAGAGTTGATCATCAATGACTTTCAGGTATATTTCTATCCCGAAGGTAAATCAATTCTCAATTTTCCCAAACTAAGAAAAGATCATATCCTATCGATTCGCCAACTTTCCAATTTCTTTCTCTCTTTTCGAGTGAAACCGACTTTTTAGATATACATTAACATTGGCCACACATTAATACAAGAAGAGCAAGAATTAATAGAACAACCATGGAAGAAAGATGAAAACCAAAATGATCAATAATTACATTTCCACTACAAATGTTCTTAACCTCAAGAAGAAGTGAATTTAGCCACTCATTTGTGGATTAAACATCATCAAATGAGTGTAAATCATACAAACAATTTAAATAAAGGAGAAAGAGATAGAGAAGAACCCTTGGATTTTCGTCCTCAACCCGCCCGTAACCCACGTTCTTTCTCAACCAAGTCGACACTAAAAATGAACCTAAGTATTCTATTTATACTCGGTGGGAATTTTTCCTGGACATTAGCAAGCAACGTGTCACTTCTGAGTGCATCACTTGAAAGAATCGCCTCCTTGACACGTCACGAATGCGACCATTGGAATCCGAATTCCTCCAGCATTTATGCCCAACGTGCCACTACGTGAAACGCGGGCTTGGGCCAACGTGCCAATGCGCTGGAATGCGCACCTTCACCGGAATTCCATGTTCCGTAATTATGTCCAACGTGCGACTGAGGCAACGCGAACTCCTCCTGGAATTTGGCTAATTTTCATCATCCGGCGTAATGCCTCCGCGATGGCACCGTGACACTCCGCCTCCATCATCGAGCCCCTTTATTTGCCGCATCTCCTTAGCCTTTTCCACGCTCGCTTCCGAGTTCATTCCCCGATTTCTCCCACATGCATCTTAGCTTCATAAAATCACATTTTTCCCGCAAACAACGCTAAAAATGTTGGTTAGTATAAATTCACATTTTAACTATAAATTACATGAGAATGCACAAATAACGATAGCTAAACAAGACGAAGGAAGCATTTGAGCATCACTTGGGCATATAATTTCGCCTACTTACCCCACACTTAAAACCTTGTTCTTCCTTGAACAATAATCTCACATCTCATGCAAGTTACACCCACGATAGCTACTTTGCTCGACAATTCAAGCTACTAAGCATATCGATTATTTAATATTGCAAATCATCAAGAAAATGCATAGTCTCATCAATATAACGACATTCAAGACGTCAAGACCTCTAGACTCAAGAATCGACTCGACATCGACAAACTCATGCAACCGCCCGATCAAGATATCCGACACGAAATTCAATCTCTCATCAAGCATGCCTCACAACACAAGAGAATTTCCCTTTTCAATCATATGAACTCAAAACATTACATGCAGGCATATATAACAAGATTTCGCTCTCTCCCCCAAAGAATTCACACGCATCATGTTATGAACCATAGGCTTGCCTCTAGTGTATTACTCCACTAATATAAGGACGCGTGATGTAAGATCAATGAGGACTTACACGAGTTGTAATGTAAGCTACTTTAACTAGTAAATACCGGCCAACCAATAATAGCAATTAGCATCCTAAGCGTTTTTCAATACATCCCATCACATTATGGGCATTGTTTCTTCCTTCATCCTCCCATTCTCGAAGTCTTTCTTTATTTTTTTCCCCATTTCTTTAAGCACACTCGACTATATAACAAAGAATAGTTACACATCTTCATTTTATTTAATTTACGTTAGTGCACCTTTTGACCTTTTCTTTTCTTACACCACTTCAGCCTTTTTCTTTCTTTTCACAATTCTCACTCTCACACGGTGGAAATTTTTTTCTTTTGTTTTAAGAGTTTTGGACCAATTCACTGATAATGAAAAGAAGGGGTTAAGCTCGTTTGTACCTTTCAACGAAAGAAAAAAATAAATAAAGGCTCAATGGCTAACTAGGGATGTACTTTCAAGGTAGGTATGATAATGGAAAAACTCTCGCAAATCAAAGAAACGCCTACATCCTTACCTACACTACACATCCTTCATTTCAAGCTGCACACACACCATGCAAGTTCCTGCATAATTCACAATAGCATGAAATAATCGAAACCTCACCCACACACCGTTGCACATGCTCAACTCAAGACATTCACGCACTTTTCAATCACCCACTAACGAATTCAAACATTAAGCCTCAATCACACCTCTAATCGAACTCTATGGCCTAGGTATCTCAACATATTTACAAAGTTGCATGCTTTTATGCGAATCACCTTTAATTTAAATATCATGTACAACACGCAACTGCACTTCAACCATAAAGTAGCGGCACGATTGGGATACAAACAAACAAAAAAATAAGCAAAGAAAAAAACTACTCATATCGACTATATTTCCCTAAGACTCGTCGTCATACATCCATCATGGAATGGCCACTATTTACGACTTCGATTCAATGGGACTATTCTCTGTGAGAAGCAATCAAAACAAACGCCGAGAAAGCCCAAAAAAATAATTTAATGAAATTTTCTTTAAAAGTATCGATACTTCGATAAAACCCAAAATATTTACACGAAAATGCTAACAACTCCACACAACACACAAAAGCTTCACATTAGTTACAACACCGATTTACAATACAAAACATAAAGACAAAATCACAAATGGTAACAATTTTTCCAATGTGCACAACAACCAAACATGAACATAAACAACAACAAAAAAAAAAAAAGCACCTAACTACCCCACCCCACACTTAAACCGAACACTCGTCCTTAGTGTTCACAAAATTCAAAGATAGCACAAAAAGTAGGTGGTGAAACTCCCGATCAATCGAAGTATTCAATTTCTTTATCAGTGTTGTTGCCTTATCCCCCATGTCTCACCTACCGTCGTCTTCATCCGACTCAATGTCCGGGAGTCCCTCGCCTACGTGTCTCCTACTCCAGTGGGGACATCGCCATCTACAAAGCTCCACAAAAGTCGGCCCCACTAGGCATAGATCCCTAGCATTTTCGCCGAAGGGTAGTCCAAGTTGAGCTGCCAACTCATCTTCTGTTGCCGGCCTCCTACCTATGCGCAACCGGCAAGATTCGCATCCCGAATATAATGCCATATATACCGATCATCCCGAGCACGCCCTGGCTATGTGAGAACTCGGCCTACGAGTGGTGTCTGGGTAATATCGCGGCAAAATAGCACATGCCCAAGGACGCTTAAGTTATTTTGTTTATCTAAGTGTTTTATACATTTTCATGTGATTTTATATAAATGTGAAGATATGTGCTAACCAACATGATTATCTCTTTGTAGGTTCCAATGATTTTGAGGAACTAATTTATAAGTTGGTGAAGGAAAGGAATGGAGCCGGAAGCAACGCGAAAGCCCAAGCAAGGAGTAGGCCATGGCAAGGTCGGGCTGCGCCAGCAGCGTGCCACTCGTGCGTGTGCCGCGCCCGCCGCCGTGCCACGCCTATGTGCCTGCACGAGCGATCAGCAGGCAACACTGCCACAAGAACGTGCCACGACGTGTCCTTTCTTCGCAATCCAAGATGTGCCAACGCGCCCAAGCGCGTGACACGCCGTCAATGCGTGTCACTCTAGTCTTGGCTTCCCGAGGCAATTTCCGAGCCTCCACGCTACCTCCGTGTCACTTGAGGCGTTGCCCGCGACACTGTAAGGACACCCGAGCCGCTCCATTGCTGCATCAAATTATGCACGCTTTTCCATTTACTATAAATAGGTCCCTAGCTCCTAATTCCACTTTGTCATGATTTTATTCCGAAAACTACCTAGGAGTGAAGGGAGAAGTGGGAGAACTCAGCTAGGGTTTGGCAAATTCTTTTCTCATCTACCGACTCTTGTAAGTATGTAGTTTGGTAGTAGTTTAGTGTAGTTTCACGAACATGAATGGCTAGAACCCTCTCCTCTAGGGTTGAAGCCATGAATTATGATTGTGATTTATGAAATTGTTTTGAAAATAAGTTATTGATTGTTGCTTTCGCCTCTTGCATTCTAGATTATTGGCTGTTTTTATGACATCACCATGAAAACATATATTCATCTTGGGCAATAAACAGAGCATTACCTAGGTCGTGACATGAGAATGTGAGGAGTATGTTTGTATCTCATGATAGAATCTGTGTTCGTGGATAGAAATATACCTAACACCTTGCTTGGTTGACAAACTAGGGGTTATTAAAGACCAACTTGGGATTATCACATCAACACTCTCGAAGAAGTAGCTGTGAGGCTAAGTTGAGTAAATGGTTAGATGCACGAAAGTCCCTTATCGTTTCCCCATAAACCAAGAATAACATAATTTATTGCCCGCTGAACTAGAAATTAGCATCCTCCCTCACAATGGCTGCTGAGGCTACATTGTCGTGTTTAGAGGCTCAAAGACCTTTAACATTCAATTCTAATTATGTGAAATAACACTGATAGCCTATGCTTAACCTATCATGAAATCGTAGTATCGCATGATTATTCCGGTTTTTAATTATGTTGCTCCTAGAAAGTACTCTGCATTTATTCTGACCAAACCTCGGACTTAATTATTCTCCATCAAAAATGTCTATAACCAACATTTTAGGTATTTAAGATCACACTAGAAATGGATAGTTAGAGGAATGGGTCCACTCCTTGTGGGTTCGACAATCCCGCTTCCTTAAAAGAGCCACTATATTACTCGCACGACCCGTACACTATGACGCCTACGCAGCTAACATCAAGTTTTTGGCGCCGTTGCCTGGGACGACGTCAAGTTTTTGGCGCCGGGGACTAGGCGAAGTTTTGATAAATTATCTATTTTTATGTGATTTTTGAATTTCCTCAAGTGTTGAGAAACTTGGTCTTAATCAACATTTGCAGTGACAGCTGTCCCGCCGAGCCGCTATAAATAGAGAGCTTGTGGAACCGCTGCTTGAACCCGAACGTCAATCCATTTGTGAAGGAGAGTAGCTCTGCGTAAAAGCTGGGAGACTTCAAGAAGAGGTACAACAACAACCACCCGCGGACAAGCACAACCGCCACCTGGCTAATGGGCGCTAAGACCAAGCCGCGAAGTGGCCATCCCTATAGCGACGAATGTGACCCTCTAGTATCTCAGAATCTGAGCCTCGGAGGGAACCGATAAGGGGCATATTTATATGCCAAATTGATACTCAAATGTGTAGCTTTTGCCTTGTTTGTCCAATAATGTGTGTACATTCTCATGTAAATTGTACTGAAGTGTGATTTTATACTAACCAACATGATTAGCGTTGCTTTGTAGGAAAATATGCTTTTGATGGAGATAAATGACATGTTGGGAGAAATCGTAGATGAATCCCTTGAACGAGCAAGGAAGCAGGTGGAGAAGCAAGGAATAAGGGCTCCGCGCGATGGAGCCGTGACACGCCGCTATCGGCGAATGCGCCCGCCCGGGAATTACAAATGCAAGAAATTCCAAGTGAGGGTCCGTGATCAAGCCGTGGCACGTTGGAATTAATTTCCCTGCACTTTGACATTCCAGAGGGTCCTCATGATTGCACCATGGCACACCGGGCATGCTCCGCGTTGCATATCGTGCCACGTTGGGAGCAATTACCCGGGCGGCCAATTTCCGTAGCCCACGCGCACCGTGTCACTGGAAGGCAAAGGTTCGCGATGCACTCCGTGACACGTTGCTTGTTATTCCGGGGAAAAATTATCCCTATAAATAGAACACTTAGGTTCATTTTTAATTATTCTCAATTTGGTGGAGCAAGAACATGGGTTACGTGTAGTTTTGGAGGACAAAAATCTTAGGGCTTTTCTCTTATCCCTTTCTTCTTCCTTTCAATTGTTTGCATGGATTTCCATTCATTTAATGATGTTCAATCCACAAATGAGTGGCTAATTCCCTTTCTATCCCCGAGGTTATGAACTATTGTATAGAAATGTAATT
This sequence comes from Datura stramonium, assembly GCA_018107945.1. Taxonomy (NCBI): domain Eukaryota; kingdom Viridiplantae; phylum Streptophyta; class Magnoliopsida; order Solanales; family Solanaceae; genus Datura; species Datura stramonium. Next base: position 26,940 of record JACEIK010010992.1, read on the forward strand.
ATTGATTATCTCGTTATTTCCATCTTTCTTCATGGTTGTTCTATTTAATTCTCGTTTCCTTACTACGTTAAATCTCGGCTAATGTTAATATAACCAAAGTCCTGCTTTCACCCGAGAGGGCAAAAACTCGAAAGTTGTGAATTAATAGGATATGATCTGTTCTTTGTTTGGGAAAATTGGGAATTGATTTACCTTCAGATAGAAATATACCCGAAAGTCGTATTAGTCTGTAAATCGATTTGTATGGCTAGAACTTGAATTTCTTCTTATCACGTAAAATGTAGGCGGAAGGTTCATGATTCTTAAGTTGCTAAACACAGAGTTTTAATCCATAGGCATAAGTTCCGATTAGCAACCTGAGAAAAGATAAACCATGTATATCGATAATTGATTTCTTTACATGTTCGTTTAGCCTCAAGATGCTCACATTCATAAGCTCGACTCAACTCCGTATAAATATTTTTACTTTAGTATAAAATTAGTTTCCAAAATATAAACACTCTTCTTTACACTGTTGTCTTCACTAACATAGCTTTAGTAAATTAACACTTGAAAAGGTTTCACCCCGTAGTCCCTCGTCCTTATGGGTTCGACATTCCTGCTCTTAAAAAGAGCCACTATATTACTTGCACGACCCGTCACTCCTGCGGGCTCACTGCTTGGCGCTCGTTGCTCTGGGACCAGGGCAACCGGGTGAAATTTTTTTTTTTTAAACGTGTTAGTTTGCCATTTCGATATTTTATTGTCACAATCCTGGTCTTAGCTCCGTATTTTGCGTATAACAGACTCGTTGAACACTGCAAGAGAGAAAGGTTTGGTGGATCCATCCTAGAGCCGGAAAGACAAGCCATCGCCAACTAGAGAGAAGCTCTAGAGAGAAAATCGGCAGCTTGCTCGACAAACTATAATGGAGCAACCACATAATCCACCACTGCAAGGGCAAGACTAGTGCCCGAGGAAATGGCAAATGTAAGCCAAGCTCGTGATGTGGCAATCCCACATGCTAGTAATGTCACATCTAGCATCCGCAAACCCGAGCCGTGAGGAGGTTCGAGCTTAAACAAAATAACATGGTGCAATTGCTGCACACAAGCTGTGGCAAGCCACAGTCTCCCCACGAGGATCCACAACAACATCTTCGAATTTTCCTGGAGATGTTGACACTTACATCCCCGCTCGAGTGTCAACCGTATTACGCCGTTTACACGCTCCCATTTTCACTTTTGGGAGAAGCCAAGAGGTGGCCGAAAGCCGAGCCACCAAACTCTATAACCACATGGGATGATCTTGCAAAGAAGTTCTGATCCGATTCTTTCCTTCCCAGAAACAAACAAGGCTTGAATTCAAATTCTAAGTTTCAAACAAAGAGAAGGAGAGAATCGTATCAAGCTGAGAGATTCAAATCACCGTTGAGGGACTGTCCTCATCACCATCAATCTAATGATGGTTGGTGCACACTTTTATAGAGGGTTTGGAACCCCTCACACAAAAATTTTACGGATTCAAGCACTGGGACAAGCATTAGAAAAGACTTACGAGGAGCTTTATACTTTGCTTAATCGTGATTTCTCGCAGAGAAATCCAGAGTGGAATGCGGACTCTTCAAGGGGGAGGAGCAAGGAAAGCAACTGAGTCTTGGAAGTGGATGGGCTGGCGTGCCATCGCCGCACGTATAGTCATTTGCAGAATCAATTAAACACCCACTTAAGAACATGAACTTGAGCCACCAAGCCCAAGAATGCAGAAGGAAAATAGGTTTTGGTGTGAAGTGCGTTGAGCAATGAACACTCGCCCGAGTGTTGTGGAGCAAATCCGCACCCAGTGAACTTCAGCTTCTTAAGAATGCCACAAAGGAGCAATCACCAACAATATGGGAACAAAGCCTACAACTCTAATTGAAGAATCACCCGAATTTCTCTTCAGCAACAACCATCGTGCGTAGAGTTCGAGTCAGATGCAAGAGGGAATCAAGGAGGGGCTACGTAACTATCGGCCACAATACAGAAAACAACAATGCCCCTCCTCCACCACCATCACCCAATGTTGAGGAGATGTTCAAGTGCGCTGATAGCTAGCCAAGATCAATTGCGTCGACTATGTCAAATTGGCAAACTAAGTCAAGAATAATCAGCAGCTACCAAGGCACTCGGAGTATCAATTTGGGCAGCTTTGTCGGAGCCCGTAACACCAGCTTCCAGAGGAGGACTTCCCAAAGGACACATCCCATCCCCAAGCGTGTAAATGCAAAGCGGACTACTTGCGGCTGGCTTGCGTGGAAGGAGGTGGAACCCGAAAGACCACCTCAATGTGCCAGATGAGAGGAGCGTATCGATGAGAGGGGGAAACACAAGGATGCCGAATCAGAAGACTCCACCCCGTTCCTCAACGATTAAAGAAGCACAAGGAGGAGGCGTGCTTCAAGAAATTCATGGAGGTGCTTAAACAAATACACAGCTACTAACTTACCTCTTGTTGATGTTTTATGTGGAGTGCCTAAGACGCCAAATATATAAAGGACACCGTGGCCAACAAAGCAAAGCTTACCGAATATGCCATGGTGGCTCTTGCGGAGGAGTGCACTTCCAGATACGTAACCGATCGCCCACGAAGCTCAAAGATCCCGGGAGCTTCACAATCAAAATAACACCCAAAGTATCCGAGCTCGCGTTTGTGTGATTTGGGGAGCGAGCATTAACTTGATGCCAACCTCGTGATTCAAGAAGTTAGGGGCTAGGAAGTCCTAGACCTACAACAGTTGATTTTGCAAACATGCATCGTTCCTTAGCAAGACCGATGTTATCTGGAGGACGTGCTAGTGCAAGCTCTGGCCCCCTAATCTTCCCTGATTTTGTTGTGTCGATTTGAGCGACGTGAAGTCCCATTTATTGGACCGCCTTCTTGGCAACCTAGAAAGCACCATGCACGTAGCCGTGTGCTGCCTAACTATGCGAGCACACAGACAAGGTGGAGGTATTTCATGTGTACAAGGCCACCAAGCCCCGTCCGTGTACGAGGAACCTCTATGATCAATGTGCTTGAGCAACCGAATGTTGCTCGTGGCGTTGAGCCTTGAGAATTAATGGGAGAGCCCCCGATAAAGGTAAAGCCATGAGGGTGAGACGTGTTTAGAAACGTCCGTCACCCTAGGGGCGTAATGAGCTTAAACGACGAGCAGAGACTGTAAATCAGCGCCGCACCTGAGGCAACCCGTGAATTGCAGTTGTATTATTGTACATACGAAAAAAAAAAAAAAAGAAGAAAAAGATTTTTTTTTGTTTTTATTTATTTTTATGTATAGGATTGTAAATAGAAAATAAAATATTTTTTGTTCCTCAAACTTTGGAATGTTAACCGATTTCTTCGTTGGTGGTAAGATATATTACAAAGATTGATCGGAGGGAAAATGCAAAGGAATGCAAAGGAGAAAACGAGGTATGAATTTGTTTTTAAGTGGCAAAACAAGGAGCTCAAGGCTGATGGTTCGTGTCACTGAGGTGATGCTCCGCTGCTACCCCTCCGTGACACGTTGAAGGCAACTGGAATTTTACAAATTCCGGAATGCCCGCAAGGATGAAGTCTGTCACTCTGAGGCAAGGTTCGCGATGCACTCCGTGACACATTGACGTGTTAATCGCACGGTCACACCGGTCACCTGGCGACCCGCGCGAAAATACCCTTTAACACTCAAACGCTCATTCTCCCCATTTCCCATCCCCCTCCGCGAAAAACACCTTGCCCCCTTCCCCAACGTGAAACGAACAAGAAATTTCATCAACTTTTCTTCGATATTATCGGATTAAAGGTACGTTCTTGAACTCATCTTCACCCTTAGCTAAATAATTCGATTTCTAGCATGAAAAGAAATAATCCTGCCCCTAGGTATAAAATTGAGCCAAATTCATTTAAGTTATCATGATTGTTGTTCGTAGTATCGTTGTGATTATATGAACGTGATAGTTACATGCTAAATTGAATTTTGTGGGAAATTATAGCTAGGGTTGGGTTGTGAATAAAAAGTTAAATTGAGGTCGAATTGTGGAAAATTGTTGGGTTGTGCATGTGGGTGAATTGAATCGTGTTGTGCTTATCGTATTATGCTCAAGGAGCGATAAAATTTTCGGGGGAACAAATTGGGTGAAATTGCATAAATTATCGAAGCACATAAAAATTGGGAAATCGCTAGGTTGAGCTTGTAGAATTTTCTTATTTTTTCTCTTTTTCTTTTTCATTTTCTTAACTAAGTGCTATGTGAGGATATGTGATCGATGGTATGTTGGAATTAGCCGTACGAAGTCCGAGTAGTACATAGTTATACTATCGAACTAACGCACAGGCATTTTGTTGTTTTGTTGTTTTGGGTTTCTTGTTTTTTGTTGTTGTTTTTGTAAATAATGCACAGTATGATCTTGCCAAATTGCTATAATGGGGGCCGAAGTGTGGGGTGGCCGAGCCAAACCCAACCTCGCCGAAGCTAAGATTACATTGACCGACATTGGGACTGCCTCGTTTTCTTCGACAGAAATAATGGCAAGCAGGCAGACAAAGGCAAGGGCGCATCAACATCAGTCGCCGGAAGGAAGAGGTTGAGACTCTGAGCAAACAGGCCCCGAAGAAGACCTGTTAGCCCATCACGCGCCGCCAATATGGAACAAGATGGTGACCGAGGAAGTGGAAGAAGTGGTACACTAAACACAAGGAGAACAAATACTTCCTGAGGAGCACATTGCACGGACCCGCCGGCAATGAGTTCCCCCGTATGGTACATCTGATTGACGCTGCCTGCCACGCTTCATTTTTGACGAGCCCAAAGAGTGCAATCTCGCACCTACTCCTGGAGTTCTATGCCAACTGGAACCCGACGTCGGAGTCACACCATCAAGATAAGGGACCAGATTGTCACACTTGAGCCTCACCACCTCAATGCATCCTAGGGGCGCAAAACACAGACGCCCACATACTCCGAAGAAATAATATCACTCCACCCTATGCGATATCAGAAGCACATTGTGTGGAGTCTCTACTACGCGCACGCCGGAGTAGGCACAAGGGAGAGGCTATCATTAGACACGTCTCTATGCACAGATGAACAGGAAGCCAGAATATGGCTCAAAATTGTTGCCTTCCTCGTTTGATTCCTGGGTGCACATGACGATGTGACCCGGATCGTGTATGCCTAGTGTATGCCCTACTGAAAGGGCCGGAGATTAATGTTCTAGGGCGGTGATCATATCCGCCATGAAAAGGGCCCTAAGTTGCATCAAGGGCACAAGTACCTGACTCGCGGTCGCCACCACGTTCCCGAGGGGCCTCGAGGTCGAGGAAAAGGACCTTAGACTACATCCCGCGTACTGAGCGCGTGCGCGATGTTACAGGAAAAAACTAAGGCACCCGACACCACCACGGGCCAGTTCTTACACTGTTTGTTTTTGCCGGATGATCAATATATGTCCCGCATGTTCTGATGCAGGATGCCTCCGTCTACGCATGTGCGTGAGACCTAAGACCCTGAGATCTAGCCGTGGCGCCGACTTAGACAATTCTTGGCGAAAACGCCTGTGGCACTATGTCTAAAAATCTAAATTTTTGTGGAGCCCGGTGATGATGATGTCCCCACTGACGAGGAGACATCGTCGCGAGGATTCCGACGTTGAGCTCCGAGGAGGACGATGGTGGTGATTCGGACATGGGGGATCGGAGCCAAGAAGACTCCGATGAAGAAGTGGAGTACTTGGATTGATCAGGAGTTTCACAAACCACCTTTCGCTTACTGTATGAACACTGGGACAGTGTTCGATTTTTAAGTGTGGGGTGGGAGTAGTTAGGTGGTGCTGAATTTTGCCTTGTCTTGTATATAATCGCATGTTCCGTTGTTCCCGTTGTCAGTGTTTGAATTAATGTGACCCTATTTTTTATGTACACTGCTTTTTGTAAATATTGTTGTTGTGAAGCCGTGTGTGTGTGCTATGAATGTTGTTAGCCAAAGGTGTAAATAGTTTTGTCCAAATTATCGATACTTTTAAAATCTTTCGTAACTATTTTTTCTTTTGGGTTTCTGAGTTTGTTTTCTGCCTTCTTTGCCAAGAAGAGTCCCATTGAACCGAAGTCGTAAATAGTGACCGTTCCCTATGATGGATGGACGACCTTTTAAGGGAAATGCAACATAGGAGTAGCTATGTTCAATTTTGGTTTGTTGGTTATATCCCATGCATGTTGTTACCTATGGCTACGAAATTCTTGTTGCGAGTTGTACATAATATTTAGACCGCAAAGATGATTCGTAGAAAGCATGCAAACTTTTGTACATATGTGAGACACTTATGCCATAGAATCTGATTCTGTGATTGAGGCTTAATTTTGAATTCTTGCAATTAGCCGATTAAAGAGTCTCAGAAGTCGTTTCCTGAGCTGAGCATGTGCACGAGTGTATAGTGAGGTCACGTTTATTCCATGCTATTGTGGATTGTCTAGAAATTGCCCGTTGTGTGTACGAAACGAAATGAAGTACAGAAACAGAAAAATGACAGCTGCTTTCTTTGTTAACCAAAGTTTTTCTTGCTTTCCTTTTCATATCCACCTTGAAGATTAAATCCTAGTTAGCCGCCGAGCCTTTAGCCTTTATAATTTTTTCTTTTTTTTTTTTTTTTGAAAAAGGGTGTGAATTAGTTATTCTCTTTTCGTGGTCCTTAAACCAAATCCGAAGCTCTTAAGCGCTCAAGAAAATATATAGTTTTCCCATGGTGTCAAGGAGTGAAATGATAAAAAGAAAAGAAAGGGAGGAAAAGAAAAGTGATGAAAAAGAAAAGAAAGAAAGAAAAAGAGTCAAGGGTGAAATGGCGCATTGGAAAGAAAGAAAGTTGTATAACTCATCTTTCTTCGTTAGTCTCGGTGTGCTAAAGAAATGGGTGATAAAAAAAGATAAACTTCAAGGCAAGGAGGAGGAAGGAAGATAATATTTCCGTAATGTGATGGGATGTGTGAAGAAAGCGCTAAGGAAGCTATTACTATTGGTTAGCCCAAGATATACTAGTTCCGTAGCTTACATTACAAATCTCGTTAAGTACTACGTGATCTTAAATCATGCATCCTTATATTATTGGAGTAAAACACTAGAGGGAAGCTTATGGTTCATGACACAATGCATGTGAATTCTCTTTGGGGAGAGTGAGCGAAATTGTGCGTGTCTATACCCCGACATGAATTTCTTTAGAGTTCATGTGAGTAAAATAGGGGAATCTCTCTTATGTTGTGAGGGCACATGTTTGATGATAGAATAAATTCGTGACGGATATCTTGGTCAGCTAATTTGCATGAGTTTGCCGATATCGAGAGTCGATTCTTGTGCTAGGAGGTCTTGATTTATTAAGTGTCGTTGTAATGATGATACTATGCATGTTTTCTTGATGATTTGCTGTGAACATAATCGTTATAATCGTAGCTCGGACTGTCGAGCCAAAGTAGCCATGATGGGATATCAATTCATGAGGTGTATGGAGTATTGTCAGAATTCAACAAAGATGGGGTAAAAGATGGCGCGTATTTATATGCCAAATTGATACTCAAATGTGTAGCTGGGCCTTGTTTGTCCAATAATGTCCGTACATTCTCATGTAAATTTTACTAAGTGTGATTTATACTAACCAACATGATTACGTTGTTTTTGCAGGAAAACATGCTTTTGATGGAGATAAATGACATGTTGGGAGAAATCGGATATGAACTCGGGAACGAGCAAGGAAGCAGGTGGAGAAGCAAGGAATACAAGTGGTTCGCGATGGCCGTGACACGCTATCGCGGATGCAAACCGCTCGGGAATTACAAATGCAAGAAATTCCAATGAGGGTCCGCTGATCGCCGTGGCACGTTGGAATTAATTTCCCGCATCTTGACATTCCGTGAGGGTCCGCTGACAGCACCGTGGCACGCCGGGCATGCTCCGTTGCATGCCGCGTTCCATGTTGGGAGCAATTACCGGGCAGCCACCTGTAGAGAGCGTGCTCGCACCGTGCCACGGAGGCAAAGGTTCGCGATGCACTCCGTGACACGTTGCTTGTTATTCCGGAAAAATTATCCCTAGTATAAATAGAACACTTAGGTTCATTTTTAATTATTCGACTTGGTGGAGCAAGAACGTGGTTACAAAAGTAGCTTTTGAGGATGAAAATTCTTAGGTTTTCTCTATCCCTTTCTTCTTCCTTTCAATTGTTTGCATGATTTCCATTCATTTAATGATGTTCAATCCACAAATGAGTGGCTAATTCCCTTTCTTGTTGAGGTTATGAACTATTGTATTGAAATGTGATTATTGATTATCCGTTACTTTCATCTTTTCTTCTATGGTTGTTCTATTTAATTTTCAAGCCTACTACGCACATCCGGCCAATGTTAATGTAAATTCAAATGTCCTAAGCCACCCGAGAGGGCAAGAACTGGAAAGTTGTGAATTAATAGGATATGATCTTTTCTTGGTTTGGGAAAATTGGGAATTGATTTACCGATAGAAATATACCTTAAGGTCGTATTAGTCAAGTGTGGAATCTAAGCTTGTATGGCTAGAACTTGAATTTCTTCTTATCACGTAAATGTAGGTGGAAGGTTCATGATTCTGTTGGGTTACCACGAGTTTTAATCCATAGGCATAAGTTCCGGACCAAGAACCTGGGAGAAAAGATAAACCATGTATATCGATAATTGATTTCTTTACATGTTCGTTTAGCCTCGCATGCTCACATCCAGTTCGACTAACCGTATAAACATTTTACTTTAGTATAAAATTAGTTTCCAAAATATAAACACTCTTCTTTACACCGTTGTCTTCACTAACATATCTTTAGTAAATTAACACTTGAAAAGGTTTCACCCCGTAGTCCCGATCTCATGTGGGTTCGACATTCAAGTTCTTAAAAAGAGCCACCATATTACTTGCACGACCCGTACACCCTATGGCTCATCGTAACTTTGAGCTAAACAACATGGTATACTGCTACATTCTAGTGGTCAACTACTCAGAATGGCACATGAGGACCCAAGCAAAGAACACTCCCTTATGTGAGCTTTTTAGAGATTAGCAACACATTTGTCCCCACCTAGCGTGTCCATATTATGTCCGCTTAACCCTCTTCCCATTCTCACCGTTGGGAGAGGCGAAAAGTGGTCAAGGCCGAGCCACCGAACTCCATAACTTCAAGGAGGACTTGGCTAAGAAGTGCTCCTTTATCGATCTTTCCTTCTCGTGCAACCGCAAAGGAAAAGTGAAATACTAAGTTTCCAGCGTAGGCTCGATGAGAACTTATATATGGCTTGGGAAAGATTCAAGTCATTGTTGAGAGACCGTCCCCATCACCAGCAATCAAATGAAGTGCCGGTTTCAGCCCTTGTAGAAAGTCTAGACCCACACACAAAATATTACTAGACTTCAGACGGTGGGTGCCCTTGGAGAAAAACATATGATGAGTTGTACACTTTGTTGAACATAATTGCACAAGGAAATCCAAGAGGGCATAACGAGTCATCAAGAGGGGCAGAAAACAAGATCGGTTGATAAAAGTAGATGGTTTGAATGCCTTCGCAGCAATGCTTAGCTTCTGCCCAACATCGCATGATGACTCAGCTCAATAAACCGAGCATGCACCAACACCAAGGCTGTGTTAATGGCTCAACAAGCTCCTAGGTTGTGTGAAATTTGTGAAATAATGGGCACAATGCAAAAATCTTATGGAGCCAATCCTAGGGCCTGGGTCAATTTGTTGGGAATGTGTAGCTGAACAATCAGACTTCGAAAACAACTTCACCGTATCTCTGCTAGACCACCCGAATTTTTTCGGGTGGAAACCAAAAAAGCACTATATGCAACTCAACAACAGCATCACAAAATAGGCGTAATGATAGTCAAAGGAGCAGCAACATTGAGGAAACATTGCGTAAAAATTATGGAGACCCGGGACCGTTAGCTGGAATCGCAAGGATGGCGCTGAGACTTAATGTGAATTCGCTAGCAGCCACCTGAGTCTTGAGAAGCAAGTGGGTCGAGGCAAACGCTCAAAACATGAGGCCGTAAGGGGGATTACCAAGCCGATGCGCATCCTAAACCCTACAGATCAATGTCACAGCCTTGTAGTTTAAAGAAGTTAGTCGATGCAGTGCCTAAAGAGCCGAGAAAGGAGGTGCAAATGAGTCAAGCTAGACCAGACCATCCACCGATACCGGAGAAAATCGCAGTGCTGGGAAACAAAATGCACAATCTTCGCAGCCAACAAGCACAGAGATCACCACCACCCTTCTCTCAGAGATTCAAGAAGAGCAAGGTGGAGGAATGTTTCAAAAAGTTCTTTGAGAGCTTCAAAGAACTTCACATAAACTTGCCTCTTATTGATGTCTTGTAGGGAATGCCCAAGTATGCTAAATACTTGAAGGACGTGATGGCGAATAAAGTTAGATTGGTGGACTTTCAGATCGTAGCACCGATCGAGGAGTGCAAAGCCACCGGCATTACAAAATGCCAAAGAAGCTCAAAGACCATGGAGTTTTACCCTCCATACAAATTGGTAAAGCCGACGTGCTCCGGAAGCCAGGTGATTTAGGGGGCAGTGCGCTAATCTAATGCCTCTATCCTTATTCAACACCTTGGGGTTGGGAAAACCAGAGCCTATTAAGGTTGATGTTGTAAAATAGCCGACAAGTCACGAGTGACACCCGATGGAATAATAGAGGACCTTTTCTCATCAAAGTAGGTAAATTTATTATACCGCGATTTTATTGTTTTAGATTTTCGTGTTGATGACCAGTAAATTTCTAATCTTGGGACGGACTATTCTTGGCCACCTGGAGAGCGTGATCGATTTGGATCACAGGGACCCTACAAATGAGGGTCGAGGATGATGAAGAACTCGTCCGTGTTTACCAAGAAATGAACCCATCCACACACTACAAAACCTTTGTCGTTAGTGTTGGCAGAGGATGAGTGGGGTGTGATTCCACGTGTGCACTACTAAAGGCAATGTCGAGTGTTCACTCGAGTCCATAGAGGGCTTCAAATTGAGAAGAAGTTGGAGGTTGGGAGGAACTAGGGAGGCCGGCTCTCCCTAAAACAACAAAATAAAGGAGATGGTTCTCGAAAAAGAACTGTGTATGAGGATGTCCTCGAAAGGACACCCACCGCCGTGCCACGACATAAACTAAGTTGGCGTTGGAGGGGCAACCCAAGGGTACCCCCGCATAATTTGTAAATTTTAATTTTTGGTGTTGGTTTTGTTATTTTTCATTTTGTTTGTGTTTTTGGTGGAAAGTTAGACACGATGGAGGGGATGTCCGAGTACCCTGAGGAAGATGTTAGTAAGCATGAAAGAGAAAAGTGTGGGGTCAAACACCCACTTGTGCACGTTGAGGAAAAACATGCTTTTGGGCTATGGCCTAAAGGCCCAGAGTATTTCATCTCTCAATCCTTCTTTAAATACTAATTTGATGCTATGAGGATCTAGCATGATTCAAGTGTAGGAGGGAAATTTCAAGGGAAATTCCCAAAATTTTTGTGCTTAACGATGTTGGGTGAATGTAATGCTTGTGTGAAAAATGAGAAAATTTGAAATCTTTTTGTGAGTCACATGACCTTCATCACCCGTTGGTTTTTCTTTCGTTTCTTTTCCGACTGGGGTATTTGAACCGAAGAATGTAAATTTTTCTTTTGCCCGTATATAATGTTTTAGTCACAAGTGACCGTATCTACTGTATGGATGATGATTTGACTATTCTTGAGGAAAATTAGTCGATAGGTGTCGGTTTTTGAAACCATAGCTAATTGATGCTTCGTTGTTCTTGTTTGTGGTGCTATACATGATGGTAAGATGCAAGTATGTTCAAGTGTTGAAGTATGCAAGTGTGAATAACTTTGTTTGAGACACTTAGGCTCTTGAATTTGACTCAATATCATTGAAGCTTAATGTTTGAATTCCTTGTGATTAGTTGAGAGTCTCATTTGAAATGAATGGAGCAAGTGCAAACGAAAGGTTTTTGAGTATTCTGGTACATGTGAATTGTCTAGAACTTGCCTGGTGTGATTATAAAACGAATGAAGGATGAATTTGTGAGGAGATGATTTGGGCATTTCTTTGAATGAACCTAATTCTTTAGCTTTCATTTTACCTACCTTGAAAAATAAATCCTAGTTAGCCCCGTCGAGCCTAGAGACTATTTTTTGATACCGTAACATAAGCTTAATCCTTTCTTTCATTATCCTTGAATTTGATCCAAAGCTCCAAGCGCTTAAAGAAGAAAAAATCCGAAAGAGTAATGGAGTGAGAAGAATGAAAAAGAAGGAAAAGTGGCCAGAATTTGAGAAACTAAGACAAAGGTAATTGTGGAAATGTGGCGATTTATTAGTAAGGAGTAAGAAAACAAGTTAATGAAAATTATTTATAGAACTCCTTACGAATGAGCTAAAAGTGCCTAAAGAAAGGGGGAACCTAAGAGGAAAAAGAAAATAAAGGAAACAAAGGTGAAGTAAGGAAGGAAAGTTCGTATCGGAGGGCGTGGATGTATTAAAGCATTAGAAAGATAGTCACTATTATTGGCCATAATAGGTACCTACCGTATTCGAAAGCTACATTACAACCTAAAAGTCCTACTTGATATTACATTCATACATCCTCAAATTAGTGGAGTAAAACACTAAGGAAAATTCTTAGTGGTCATTACATGATGCATGTGAATTCTTTGTGAGAGTGAGTGTAATTCTATTCATGTACCCACATGTTGTGATGTCAAAACCATTTTTGCGTAGAAATTGGGTAACTCTTTTTTCCCTGTGAGGGCACATGTTGAATGAAGGATATAATTCATGGGATTTCTTAATCAGTTGATTTGTAAGGAGTTTGCTAAGATTGAGAGTCGATTCTTGAGGTTAAGAAGTCTTGACATAGTTGTATTTCATTTCGGTGATTAAATCGTGCATGCTCTATTTTTAGCTTGTATCTTAAAATAATCATTATAGCCGTAGCTTGAATTATCTTGCTAAATTAGTTAAGTGTGAGTCTCCATATGCATGAGGTGTAACAGGTTGTTCGAGGACGAACAAGACTTTAAGTGTGGGGTTGTGATCGCGGGCAAAATAGCATGCCCGAGTGACGATTTATAACTTAAGTTAGTTTTGTTTATCTAAGTTATTTTATACATTTTCATGTGATTTTATATAAATGTGAAGATATGTTCTAACCAACATGATTAGTCCTTGTTTTTTAGGTTACAATGATTTTGAGGAACTAATTTATAAGTTGGTGAAGGAAAGGAATAGAGTCGGAAGCAACGGGCGAAAGTCGGCAAGGAGTAGGCCATGGCAAGGCTGG
>JACEIK010010993.1:0-13868 GCA_018107945.1 Datura stramonium
AGAATCATGCTAGGTTATATATTCGGGAGTTGGTCAGACTGCATGGGGTGCCCTTGTCTATTATTTCGGATAGAGGTACCTATTTAACCTCGCATTTATGGAAGTCAGTTCAGAAAGGACTCGGTATCCAGGTCAAGCTCAGCACAGCTTTTCACCTGCATGCATATGGAAAAGCTGAGTGGACTATCCATACCTTGAAAGATATGCTAAGAGCGTGTGTGATCGATTTGAAGGGCAGTTGGGATGATCACCTACCGCTCATTAAGTTTGCGTACATCAACAGCTACCACTCCAGTATCCAGATGGCCCCGTTTGAGGCTTGGTAGGAGATTTAGGTCTCCTATAGGGTGGTTTGAGGTTGGTAAAGCTACCCTGATAGGGCAAACTCAATTCATGAAGCTACGAAGAAGGTGCAACTTATAAGAGAGAGGTTGAAAACAGCGCAAAGCTAACAAAAACCCTATGTTGATGTGAGGAGAAGAGAGTTAGAGTTTGTAGTGGACGATTGGGTTTATCTAAAAATTTCACCCATGAAAGGAGTGAAAAGGTTTGGGAAGAAAGGAAAACCCAGTCCGAGATATGTGGGACCCTATAGAATTCTGAAGCAAATCGACAATGTGGCATATGAGTTGGAATTACCTCTAGAGTTAGCATTTGTGTACCCAGTCTTCCATTGTCACTATTGAAGAAGTGCATCAGTGATGCAACATCAGTTGTACCACTAGACAGTGGGAGAGTAAAAGATAGTCTTTCTTATGAAGAGTTCCCAGTTCAGATCCTTGACCAGCAGGTTCGTAAGCTGAGAAACAAGAAAGTCACTTTAGTAAAATTCTTGTGGAAGAACCATCTAGTTGAGGGAGACAAATGGGAAGTACGAGCAGACATGATGGCCACATACCCTTAGTTAATCCCTTCCAGTTCAGTTCCAGCATCAGGTACTAAATCCCTCCTCAAAACTCTGTTCAGTTCCGTACTCATCAACTCTATTTTTCTTTTCAATGTGCATTCTAGTTGCATCTGCTCTGTTAGCATGGTTATGTCAGTTTAGAGTTAGTTACTCTTTTGCAGCTCTTCTCCCCTAGTTTTCTAGTAGTTTTAGCCTTCATTCGAGGATGAATGATCCTAAGGGGAAAATATTGTAACACCCCGAAACGTTTCTAGACCAAACTCATACATTTCAAGAAAAATCCAGTAGAAACAAGAAAAGTTTCCTTAGAAAAATTGAGACAACGAGTCATGGTCAGCTCCAACGACTCATTGTGTCAATCGTGGTCAGCCTTATTTTGTCCTTCGGGAACCAATGGGACATGGAATAACCTGTTGTGAGGAACAACGAGTCATCCTGTCACTTAGTGGTCCCCAGCTCATAAATTCCTCTTCTAGGATACCACAACTCAAACAATGAGTCGGTGTGTGTTACGACGACTCGTCGTGTAAGTCGTTGGTTGGGAGCCCCAAAAACCTTCTTTAGTGACAACGAGTGGTAACAATGACCCATTGTCTCACACAACGAGTCTTTGTGACCACCCGTCATTTCAAGTCAATGATTTTAATCGTTTCTCCAGTGAAGGTAACGTCTCGACACAATGACCCGTTTGTTCTACCAACGAGTCATTGTATTTCCCATTGTCAGTCCTCCGAGAATTTCTATCCAGTGTCCACAAGAGGAACCAACAACCCGTTCGTTCGTCCAACGAGTCATGGCACCTCTCGTTGCCAATTCTAGTGAGCCTAGAACCTAGGATGTAGGACCAACGACTTGTCCCAATGAATCATGGTCTCAACCAATGACTCATTGAGTGACCTGTTAGTCCCCTGTCGGTAGTTTTTCCAGCTTTTTTCCTAGTGATATTTTACAACTTTTCACCTTTTTAATCCCTAAACTACGCCATTTTGGGTTATTTTAAGGGAATTTAGAGGGGTAATCGACGATTACTTCACCCCTCTCACCCCTTAATGAAATCATTTCGTAAGACTTCTCTTAGAAACTCTCAAAGCAAGAGCTAGGGTAGACAGTTCTTCTCATATTCTCAAGGGATCTTCCCAAGAATTTCTTCACCAGGTATGTGGGAATTTAACAAGGGAATTTTTCTTCCCTTGTGTTCCCACAACCCTTCTTTAATTCTTCTGTCAGTTCTAGTCCCTAAGTTTTTCAATGAGAATGAATTTTCAGCAAGAATTCCATTAGGATGTGTGGAATATTATTCATACTAATTGTAGTTATAATTCCACTATTTTGTGACTATATAGATGTTTGTCCCTGCAAAATGAACTCTAGCCCTAGCTTTGAATACATAAAAACTAGAGTCTTGCATAATTGATTAATTATCCAAATTTCTTTATGCTCTCAATGTTGGGGATTCCCATATTGCTAGTATGTGTTGAAATCGCAGTTAGATGCATGTTAGTCCTATCTCAATCATATTATTAGCATACTTAGTATTAGTCAGAAATGTCAGCTGATCAGTTTGACTACATTCTTCTCTTGAGGTGTCAGTGGTGCCTCCCATTTATCAGTTATTATACTCAGATATCATATTTTAGTGGTTCTTTAGACGTTTATGATACTTTTAGATAAGCAGCTCTGACCAATCTTAGAACCCTTAGCTTCAGATTCCAGTTTCTTCTTTAGACGGTTACGACGCTTCTAGATAAGCAGCTCTGGCCAGTCTTAGAACACTAGTTATAGAATCCAGTCTAATAAGACTCTCAGGGAACATCTAGATGGGTATTCCTGACTTAGTCTTTGACCCCAGTTTTGAGCTATCAGCTTAGTAGTCAGTCTAGGACTATCTAGTGGGAGTAGGACTTAGCACCGAGCTGATCGGGGTTCCAACAAGTTCTCAGAACTATATTACCACTGTAGGTTATTTTATTGTTCTTATGGCCCCAGACTTGTGATCACCTAGTTCATGCCTTTATACCCCTACAAGGTATATTGGGTCCAACTAATGAGGTGTTTATATCGTTCTCCACCTCTAGCTCATGTGATTATATGTCGGTCATAGACTTTCCCATTAGTCAGTACAATTTTAGTTTAGCTCAACTCAGAATAGTTTGAGTTTACTTAGTTCAGTACAGTTAGTTCAGATTAGTATCTCAGATTTAGAGCATGTCTATGACCATCAAATAGGGTCATTTTGACCATTTCAGTTATAGTTCAATTTATTCAATTTCAGTATTTCAGTTGGTCATTGCAAGTCATTACAATTCATTTATTTATTCTTTATGTCATTTTTTCTCCCGCTTACTCAGTAAATTCAAAGTAGTGATGCATACCTTCCATGCTATATCGTATTATGATACAGGCGTAGGTTCTCCGTCTCAGCACCTCTAGTAGATATTCTTCAAGTAATATCAATTGTACCAGTGGTAAGTCCTCACCTTTCGAGGATGATGTTTATTTTCTTCAGTTATTTTCATACAATTAGACTTTAGAGTGAGTTGGGGGCTTGTCCCAGCAACTCATCTGATATAGATGGCTTTCAGACATAGATTCAGACTTTCAGTTTTTCTTTCATATGTAAAAGATTTTATTATTCAGTTTTTTATAAATGGTTTATTTATTTAAGCTTTCGCTATGATTACTCAAATTACCAGTGTTATGATAGACCATGGGTTGGCTTAGGGTTACTCGTGGCTCCAAGTACCGTATATCATCTAGGGTATAGACTCGGGTCGTGACAACTCAATACTAGGACCTGATTCTTCAACGTATTCCAGCACTCTTAGGATATCACTCATGAAGTCAATTTTCTAATTTCCTTTTTTTCTCTCTATAAGTTGTAACACTCCAAAAGTCCCTAAGACCAGACCCAAGGCTAAAAGGGAGAAAACAACAAAAACTGCAGCATACCATATTATGAGTCATCAAGTGAATCGTTAGTACACTTTATGACTCATCAAGTGAGTCGTTAGATTTGGGAACTCAGGAAATGTTTGAAATTCGGAGAGTCTTAATGGCTAGAGTAAGGACCTGTTAAGTGTGGTGATGAATCGTTAAGATGAGGCATAAAATGAAGAGAGAGAAATGTAATATTTCTCCAGTGGAAATGAGTGGATCAAACGACCCATCAAGTCACCTAACAGATCGTTAGGTGATTTGTTAGGTCTCTCGGGGTTAATTTTTCCAACCGAGATATCAAGGGTAATTTCATAATTTCCTAGGTTTGTACTCCTAAACTATGCCGTTCTGAGTTATTTTCATAGGATTTAGAGGAGTTAAACTATTTCTCCATCATTTGCCACTTAGACTTTTAGAACATTAGTACATAGAACTCAAATCTTCTCTAAAAAATAAGAGCTAGGGCTCCTCACTCTTCTCAGCAGGTTCAAGGCTCATTCTAAGAGATTCTTCTTCATGTATGTGGGGGATTAATCAAGGGTATTCCTTTCACCCTTATACCCCAAAGTATTTTCAGAAAACCTCACTATTTTTAGCCCTATAGAAAGTTATGAGTTAAGGTTTCCAGTAAGCTTATGAATTTTCTTAATTTTAGTAGTTCTTCCATTTTCTCATTACTAGTATTATGAGAAATTCATGTTTTAACTTTAATGGTAGATATTTGTTTATAGACCTAATTTTAACATATTTTGGGTTGAATGTTGCATGATTTAAAAGCTGTTCAGAAAGGTTATATTATCACTTGAGTATGAATGTTTTGCATAAGTCAATGTTTTTAGATGATGAGTATACTATGTATTTCATAGAAATTTTAGCTTTTCAGTCTACTAGTTATCAGTATTACCAATATTTTTAGTTATTAGGTCCTTTAGACTCTACGGATACTTCTAGATATGTAGTTCCGACTTAATCTTAAGACATCAGTTTTGAGATATCAGTACAGTTATATATGATTAGGTTTTCAGTTGGGAGTAGTACTTAGCACTGAGTGGGTTGGGGTTCAATGCACCCAGGTTTCCAGAATTATGTGCCATTATAGGTCTTTTCCCGAATAGGCCATAGTTAGTGATTACACATACCAACCACTATACACTAGCAAGGTACAATGGGCTATATTAGATGGGGTGTATTCACCGAACTCCACGACTAGCCACGTGGTTATATATTGGTTAATAGGCTCTCCCATATTATTGTTACAACTCCTGGTCTAGTCTCAATTTTAAATTTCATGATATGTACATGACCCTTAACCAATTTTTTACTGGCTTTATTGTATTTCTAGATTTCAGGCTGCTTACCGCATTCATGATTCAGATAAGGTCATTGTATGTCATTTTAGTATTACTTACAATTTTTACTAGAATATTTATATTTTAATGGCATAATCTCTCATACTTAGTACATTCAAAGTACTTATCACATACCTTCTATGCTATATCGTCTTATGATATAGGCTCAGGAAGTCAAGACCAGAAGCGTGGGTAATCTCCTCCAAACATAGTTTAGTAGAAGTATAGTAGTGAGTCCTTATCTCTCAAAGAATGGAGTTAGTTTCCCATTTCAATTGTATAATTGTGACTTTTAGTTTCAGAATTTAGAGTTAGTTAGGGGCTTATCCCAGCAGCTCATCATTAGTAGAGGCTTTAAGATAGAGAGTTAGAATTTATGCTTGATTTAGTATTTTCCAGTGTTATCTAGTTATTATTTTACTTCAGTACTTATACTTGAATGGTTTAGTTTACTTAGATTTTGCTTAGCTTTCATCTTAATTTACAGTTATGTTAGAATTATGTTATGACATGGGTTATTTTGGGGCCAGTTGTGGCTCTAGGCACCGTATCGCGTCCACGGTTTAGACTCAAATGTGACAAACTTCGTATTAGAGCATCAGGTTTAGAGTATCATAGGATGTCTAAAGAACGCATAAAGTGGAGTCTTTTTTATGAATGTGGTGAGTGTCACACTTATAAGGAAGAGGCTACAAGGCGTTTTAGAAAAATTCCCTTCTTTCACTTTCTTATCGTGTGATAAAGTGTGAAACGTTAAGAACATCCTTCTAACTCAGCTTTGCACATGTACAAAAAATGCCTCCCAATTGATTTAATGGCATAAGGAATGGAAATGGAGACAAAAATGCACCACCTGCTCCAGTAGGCCCTCAGGACCAGCATATGTCACATGCTGAGTTCCAAACTGCATTTCAGCTAAGTTGCCTAGGCTGTGACAAAGCAGGTCAGCCGGCAGGCCATTGCACCTACGAGTACCAATGGAACTGTAGCTACTGCCAAAGTATGATATTTTATTTGGATGAATACCATAGAGTTTTACGGGTTGAAGGTAGATGAGGACCCATGGGATTTCATCAACAAGGTCCAGAAGATCACCTGGATTATAGGTGTTACCTCGATTGAAAGTGCAGACTTAGCTGCCTATCAGCTCAAAAGGGTGGCTCAAATATAAGACCAATAGTGGAAGGAAAAGAAAGGGGATGGTGCAGGTTCGGTAGCATGGGTTGAGTTCGTGATAGTATTCTTTGTAGGTTCTTTCCTCGGGAATTGAGGGAAGCTAAGATGGAGGAGTTCATTAATTTGAGGAAAAACTCCATGACTGTTGAGGAGTATGCCGTGAAGTTTACTCAGCTCTACAGGTATGCTCCAGAGATAGTGGCAGAACCCAATGCTTGAATGAGAAAATTTGTGCTAGAAGTCTTAGACTGGTGGTAAAGGAGTGTAGGATCGCCATGCTGATTAGTGATATGGATATTTCAAGGCTTATGATCCATGCTCAGAAAATTGACGAGCAGAAATTGAAAGAAATAGAAAGGGAGAGTAAATGGGTAAGGACAAGTCAATTCGAGTATTCACAACAAAGGTTAGGCAGTGGTAGTCACCCACAGCAGCAGCAAGATGAGGAGATCTGATGTAGGATATTAGAATCCCTACTTGGAAGTGGGAAGGGATTAACATGGATTTCATTACAGGTTTACCTGGTTGTACAAATAGTATGATTCAATAAGGGTGGTCGTAGACCGAATGCTAAGGTAGTGCATTACCTACTAGTCAAGACCACACATTCAACAGAGGATTATGCGAGGCTGTACATCCGAGAGTTGGTAAGATTTCATGGGTTCCCTTTGTCTATCATTTCCAATAAGGGTATTGAGTTCACCTAGCACTTCTGGAAGTCATTTCAGAATGGACTTGGTACTAACGTTAAGCTTAGCACAACTTTTCATCCGCAAATAGATGGTAAGGCTAAGCGGACCATTTAGACACTAGAGGATATGTTGAGGGCTCTCCTGATCAATTTCAAGGGGTAGTTGGGATGATCGCCTACCTTTCATTGAGTTTGCATATAACAATAGCTACCACTTTAGTATTCAGATGGAATGTGAGGAACTATATGGTAGGAGGTGCATGTCTCCTATAGGATGGTTTGAGGTTTGTGAAGCTACCTTGATAGGGCCTGATTCAGTTCATAAGGCCTTGCAAAAAGTTTAGCTAATAAGGGAAAGGCTGAAAATAGGTCAAAGTTGATGAGTTGATAATTTACCAACTCATTAGACTCTAAAACATGTGCTTTTGCTTAGTTCTTGAGTAAATTAAATGGATTTTATGTTCTTTTTGTATTTGTTGTATGAAAATGCCCAAATGTGTAAAAAAGAGCAAAATTGGAGAAAAAAGAAGGAAATGAGACCAAAAGAGTGTATCACAGATGAAAATCGGCGAAACGCCAGACAGAGGCCGATGAACACTTCTTCAAATGAAAAAAACTTCCATCGGCGAAACACAAATCGCAATTGGCGAATCGCTGGATCAATCACCAAATCATTAGCCAAGTTTCTATAACGAGAGACAAAACCTCGGCGATTCGCGGAATGAGATGGGTGAAACGCCGGACGTGTCACCGAAGCTGACTGGAACTTGGTAATGACACAAAAAAATGTGTTCGGCAGTTCACGAGTATGAACTGGCAAATCGTCGGTGTCCCGCCGATGAAGAGACGGTGCTTAGGGGTAAAAGAGTTAACACGAAAAAAGAGGAAAGAGAGACCCTACTTTCTACATATAGTCTAAGAGAAATACAAAAGAGCATTGAGTTTTCATTGAAAATTTTCACTTTTTAGAACATTCTTTTTGCAAAAAAGAGTAGAGGATTGTAATTGGTAACTTGGGATTTATTCCTTTACTTCTTCTTCTTCTCCATAGTAAGTGACTACCATTGTTGAAGACCATTATTGTGAAATTGATTTTTCTACTTTTGTCATTGAATTTGATGAGTCTATTGTTAAATGTTCTTGTGAAATTCTTAATCATGAGTAGCTAAATCATTAGCTAGAGGTTGGTGAAGATGATGGTTGTTGATTAGAGTAGGAATTGCTGGACTTATCTTAGCAATGTTCAGCTAATTGTGAATCTACTAGATTCTCTCCAATCATTAATTGAAGATCCATTGATTTTCATATGGGTCTATGTTTCCTTACTTGATTGTTTCTTGAAAAAAAGAATTAAGTATTGGGAGAGAATCTAATAGTATGTATTCTTGGGAGATTGTGAATTTGTGCTAGAATAGTCAAATTCATGCTCTCACTCCTTCTGCTTCTACAGTCTAATGATATCTCCTGTCCTCTCGTNATGTATTCTTGGGAGATTGTGAATTTGTGCTAGAATAGTCAAATTCATGCTCTCACTCCTTAAGTAATGGCTAATAGCTAGAAATAGTGTATCTAGCAATCCAAATCACATTGGTCTGAGTTGATTGAGTCTAGAGATTAGAAAGAACTCTAGCTAGAGGTATGAAATTGGCTGAAAACCATGCAATACCTCTGTTCGCCTAATGTTATTCACATTAGTTGAACTTGTGAGATGATCTAGCAATACCTTATCTAATTAATCCATCATCTACACCCCACCTCTAGAATTTTCACATCATTGTTGGCAATTTTGGTAAACCTTGTTATTTGAACTAAATCAGTTTAGACTTGATAATCTCTTACATATTGATACTTCCCCCAATTGTTTCTCATTTATGTTTGTTTTGAGTGGTGCAATCGAAAGTCATCTTTATAATCAACACTAGTCACTATCATCCCCCAGTCCATGTAGGAATCGACCTCGACACTCTTCCACGTTACTTGTTATGATACTTCGACTGTGCATATTCTTTGATAAAAGAGGGTATGGTTTGAGTTTCATCGAAAGTCGCTAGAAATCTTATGGAAATGTGAGGATAAGAGAGATAGAGTTTGATGTAGATGATTGGATTTATCTAAAAATCTCACATATGAAGAGGGTGATGAGGTTTTGATAGAAGGAAAGCTCAATCCTAGATATGTTGGCCCTTATAGGATTCTAAGGCACATTGGCAATGTGGCCTATGAGTTGGACTTGCCTGCGGAGTTGGCATCGGTGCATCCAGTCTTCCATGTGTCTTTGTTGAAGAAATGTATCGGTGATCCGACCTTAGTTGTGTCGCTAGAGAGTATTAGCATGAAGGATACTCTCTCTTACAAGGAGGTCCCAGTTGAGATTCTTGACCGACAGGTTCGTAGGTTGAGGAACAAGGAGGTCACCTCAGTAAAGGTTCTTTGTTGGAACCAACTTGTAGAAGGAGCTACATGGGAAGCCTAAGAAGATATGATGGCCAAGTACCCTCACCTATTCCCTTCTAGATCAGCTTCAGCATCAGGTACTACTTCTTCTTTAGCACTCTACTCATTTTCATGTTAGTTTCACGCCTTTCAGTTCTATTCATTTCTTAGTATGCATCTATATTGCATGAATTCATTTAAGTGATATACCTCAGCCCGGAGTTACTCACCCCATCAGCTGTTCAGTTTATAGCTTCAGTTTTGGGATTACAATTCTTTCCCTCCCCTTCCAGTTTAGTTAATCTTCATTCATGGATGAATGTTTTAAAGGGGGAGATAATGTAACACTTCAAAAGTCCCTAAGACCAGACTCGAGGCCTGAACGAAGAAAATAGTAGAAACAATAGTAGACTACAGAAAGAGTCTTCAAGTAACTCGTTAGTACAATTGAGGACTAATCAAGTTTTTAGGTGAGGGAACTCGGGAAAAATTTGATATTCAAATAGTCTTAATGGCTGGAGAAAGGACCCATTAAGTGTGATGCTGAATCGTTAAGATGAGGCATTAAGTGAAGAGTAAAGAAATAGAATCTTTCACCAATGGCAATGAGTGCACCAAATGACCCATCAAGTCACCTAACAGATTGTTAGGTGATCCTTTAGGTCTCCCCGGGTAAATTTTTCAACCGAGTTATTAAGGGTATTTTCAGAATTTCCAAGGTTTGTACTCCTAAACGACACTATTTTGAGGTTATTTTTAGAAGATTTAGGGGAGTTCAAGGGTTTTCCCCTCATTTCCCACTTAGACTTTTAGAACATCATTTAATAGAATTCAGAGCTTCTCTTAAAAACAAAAGCTAGGGCTCTTCACTCTTCTTAGCAGGTTCAAGGCTTATTCCAAGAGAGTCTTCTTCAGGTATGTGGGGGATTTAGCAAGGGTATTCCATTCACCCTTGTGCCCAAAAGTATTTTCATAAAACCTCACTATTTTTAGCCCTGTAGAAAGTTATGAGTTAGAATTTCCAGATGACTTATGAATTTTTTTTTGTAATTCTTCAAGTTTCCCAAGACTAGTATTATATGAAATTCATATTTTGAATTCAATGATACATATTCGTTTCTAGCCTTAATAGTATGATTTTGGGTTGAATGTTACATGATTTAAAAGATGGTCAAAAAGGTTATATTATCAGTTGAGTATGAATTTTAGCATAAATGCTTTGAATGAAAGGTAGTATTTTTGGATGATAAGTATACTTAGTATTTCTCAGAAATTTCAGCGTTTCAATCTACTAGTTATCAGTATTACCAATATTTTTAGTTTTCAGGTCCTTTAGATTTTTAGGATACTTCCAGATAAGTAGTTCTGAATTAGTCTTCGAACATCTGTTTCGAGCTATCAATATAGTTAGATATGATTCGGTTTTTAGTTGGGAGTAGTACTTAGCACCAAGTAGGCCGAGGATTATGAAACACCCTGAATGTTTCTAACATGAGATTCCAGGTTTAAAGGAAGAATTCAGGCAGGAGATGGAAAATTTTGTCTCAGAACGAGTAGGGGGATGACTCGTTATGTGACCCCACGAGTTGTGGTCAAACTTGTGGGGAGCAGTAAAGAAGGAAGTCTGTAGCAATGGCCACGGATGACCTAACGAGTAGTTAGGTAACCCCACGACTCGTTAGGTCGGCCGTTAGGTGAAGCTATTAATTTTTGGTGTGGGCTTGAGGCAGTGAAGGCCACGGAAGGAGGGACGAGTCGTCATGTACCTGACGACTGGTCAAGTTACCCGTGAGGAAGGAAGAGCAAAAAAAGGGACTTGAACCCCAGTGCACTCCACGATTCTCCCCACGAGTTGTTACCCGATCCCATGACTCGTGGGGTGCCTCATGGGGTCTAGCAGAGTGATTTTTGCCTGTGTTTTTCCAGGGGAATTTCTGTAAACTCCTATGCTTTTAACACCTAAACTATGTCGTTTTGAGTATTATTTGTGATGTATTAAGGGTTTCTTCAAGTCTAAGCTCTAATTCTCTCAAGATACAACTCAAAGCCCTTCTTCCTCCTCTCCTCTCAAGGTTCAAGGATTTCACCAAGGTGTTCATCAAAGCTTTAAAGGGAAATTTCAAGTAGGGTTTCTTCTACCAGGTATGCGGGTCTTTAAACAAGGATAATCTTCCATCCATGTGCCCCAAAATGTTTGTATCAAAATTCCCAATTTTAACTGTTCTAGAAAATGCATGACCTGTTGTTTTTGAGATAGGTGATTTCATTTATATTTCTCTAAATTCCAAGATCCATTATGATTATGAGATCAATAATGAGGTAGATTAATTGGGTTACCTAGAATTATGTGTTGGATGATGTGAAATGCGAGATTTAAGAATGTCTTCACAAAATTACTTGAACTTTAAATAAGGATTTATTATTGTTCACTCGATTATCGTAATTACTTGCATCCATGTGTAATTATGTGACGATCATATGATTATCCCTAATAGATTGAATGTGCCATTGATAGACATGTTGAGAAGAAATTAGATCTTATGAGCATTAATAATTGAAGGTAAAATATTCATGTCCCTTATGCTTTTAATGGAATTGATTGGGTATGAGGTAAATTATGGTAAAGGCCAAATTAATGCATCCTTCTCATGAATTGGAGTAAATCTCGAAATGGGTTTTATGAAATGAAAATGTACACTTCTTCCATAATCTTGTTGTAAATGTATAATTTATGTGTTAAGTATATGGCTTCCCGTAAATCTACAATATATGAATCAATGTATACATGTTAATTGGATCTAGGATCAAGAATGACTTATGATACATGTTGAATGATATGAAGCCGTAACTTTATAAGGTGGAAGTATAATGCATGATGTGAATCTATAGATACTCACTATGTAAGATGTTTGAAGAAATACTGATGTGGCTCTATGATGATATGAATTATGATGATAAAGCATGAGATTGATGTTTTTAGAATGTTGGGATTGTTGTTAGTAGAAAGTAGCTCCGATCCTTCCGAAATGAATGTTGTATGATGAAAGCAGAGTATGTTTATGTTTCTGGCTAGTTGAAGTAGCATAGACTAGATAGATGATGTCAGATCAGTACACCTCATCTCCTAGTTAGCTAGGGATCCTCCATAGCCGACAATGTTTGCCTTGGTCAGCTTGGGATCTTCCATAGCATACAGGGACTCCCTAGTTTAGTCAGGATCCTCTATAGTAGATAATGACTCCCTAGTTCAGTCGGGATCCTCCATAGCAGAGAGTGACTCCTTAGTTCGGTTAGGTTCCTCCATAGTAGAGAATGACTCCTTAGTTCAACTGGGACTCTCCATAGTAGAGGATGACTCCCTTACTTATGTTATTAGCATGATTCAATTCGATATGATCCAGATTTCAGATTATAACAGATTTAATATAACGACAATCAGTATTAGTTATCAGTAGTGATTCAGTACAGTGGGTGATGCTAGTTTCAGATTCAGCTCTTATTAAACGTTCAAAACTTGACCCTTATGCATGAGTTCGATGATTCTTCATAAAATGAGATCCAAATGAAGGATTCATGTATATATATGTGTAAGTGAATCATAAGAGGATAGTGGCATGTTAATCTATTATGCTGATGTACTTGGTTATTTCCCTATCATATATTTATATATTTAATTATCTATGTTATCCCACATGCTCAGTACATTCAAAGTACTGACCGCACTCCTTTTTGTGCTATATCATTTCATGATGTAAATTCAGGTCTCCAAACTAAGCCTCGTGGTTATATACGCTCCATTCCCTCTAAACTGCCAGTGGTGAGTCCTCACCTCCTGAGGACGTGACTTATGTTTATGTTTTCTTTATGTTTTAGTTTCAGATTTTAGGATTTAGCTGGGGGCTTGTCCGAACAACTCATCACTTTAATAGAAGGCTTCAGACTTGTCTAGATTGACGCAGCGATGTATCAAGTGTTACTAATATCGTCCTTAGGGTTTATGTTAGACTATTGTAGTTAGCTTCCACCTATGTTTGTTGTTATTCGCTTTTATATTCAAGTGGTATGCTATGATTATGCCATGGGTCAACTTGGAGCCTTTCAGGGTTCCTTGTCCCGTGATACGACTAGGGTGTGGACTCGAGTCGTGACAAACTTGGTATCAGATCAAGGGTTTAGAGTGTCCTAGGGTGTCTGAAAGTCGCGTTAAGTAGAGTATTCATCATAGGTATGAAGCGTGCCACATGTATGATAAGGAGGCTACGAGACATTTTTGGAACATTCCGTTTCTTCATGATTCTTATGTGCGTAGAGTATGAATGTCTAAAAAATTATTTCCCCTAACTCGTGCTTTACGCGCTCGCAGATAATGCCTCCT
>JACEIK010010996.1:0-11661 GCA_018107945.1 Datura stramonium
TAACTACAAATCACATGAGAATGCACAAATAACGATGGATAAACAAGACGAAATGAAGCATTTGAGTATCACTTGGGCATATAATTCTGCCCAAGATCAAAGGATATAGCAGAGATAAAGACTACCATGGGTTTGCTTGCCAAACACCTGATGGGAGTCAGAGTAGAAAAGGTGAATGCCGTAGGTTCTCAGGGCAAGGCCTTGAGAAATGATGGTTGCGAGTCTGAGTCTGAAGAAGAGGTCAACTATTTGAATGATCAGAGGGTGGCTTTCTGGACCAAAACCCAAGGGTCTAACCAAGACTCTTGGCGTCAAGGTAAAGGGAACCAAGGTTGGAACTTCTACAAAGATAATAATTACAACCGGGGCTAATATAGAGACAATGGGGATTGGAAGAAGCATAAGAAGTTAAAAAATGATAGGAGCGGTCTGTATGTTCCTCCATGAAACCGTGATCCGGAGTCTAGTGGTTCAAGGGTTGAGGATATGCTATCCAAAGTGCTCAAGCATATGGAGACAACAGACAACCACTTTAAGGAGCTCCGGGCTAATATTTCTAGTTTAAATAAAAAAGTGGAGTCTCATGCCGTGGCAATCAGGAAGATTGAGCAGTAGATGAGTTACATGTCTGTTGCAATGAATCAGAGGAAAAAGGCACACTTCCCAGTAATACTGTGCAAAATCTAAAAAATGACAGTCACTGCATGGCGGTCACTACTAGGAGCGGGAAGGCAACAGTTGATCCCCCGAGGCCAGTTGTAGTTAAGGAGTTAGACAAGCCCGTGTTGATAAATGATGATGGTGTAGTGGACTTTGAAAACCCAGCTTTTGTTGGGGACTCAGATGTGCAAACTGTTCCGAGTAGTGCAAAGGAGCAAGGAGATGCTCATGGGAAGGATAAGGAGGCACAACAAAAACTCACAACAATTCCTAGACCTCCTCCTCCTTATCCCCAACGCATGAAAAAGAAAGCTGAAGATGGGAAATATCAAAAGTTTATCTCTATGCTCAAGAAGCTGTCGGTGAACATTCCATTGGTTGAGGCACTTGAGCAAATGCCCGGATATGCTAAATTCATGAAGGACCTCGTCACCAGAAAAAGGACGATAAGTTTGAAACCTACCGATAATATGCACCACTGTGGTGCCATCACTACTAGCGCAGAAAAAGGAAGACCCAGATGAGTTTACTATACCTTGCACCATTGGGGAGGTTGAGTTTGCAAGGGCGCTTTGTGACTTGGGAGCTAGCATAACTATGATGCCGCTAGCAGTGTTTAAAAATTTAGGCTTGGGAACCCCACACCTATTCGATGCGGCTACTGATGGCTTATAGAATGGTTAAAAAGCCGTTGGGGATTTTGTTTGATGTACTGGTCAAAGTGGACAAATTCATATTCCCAGTAGACTTCGTGATTTTGGGTTGCGAAGTCGATTCTGAGGTCTCATTTTGGGGCGACCATTCCTTACAACAGGTTGGGCCCTAGTAGATGTGGAGGCAGGCCAGTTGAAATTCAGGTTGAACAAAGAGGAGGTCACCTTCAACATTAGCCGAACCATGAAACAACCTAAGGAATTCAACATAATTTCAGCATTAGAGAATGGAGAAGTGTCATGAGTAGTCAAGAGACTTGCTTTGTTCCATGATGTTAAATCAAGCGCTGCATGGGAGGGAACCGATGGAGGTGTTTTGGTGAAATCTGAGTAGGCAAAACACCCACATCGTGCCGCGACGTTAAATCAAATGCTTCTTGGGAGGCAACCCAAGTTGTAAATTTAAGAAAAAGTTAGTGTTAACTTTTGTTGATGGGTGCAGGTGAATAAGATGGAAAATTTGAAGTTGGAACCAAAACCTGGAACTAAAGTTCTGGTGTAGAAAAATCACAGAATGAGTCTTCGTCTGACTTGATGACTCGTTCAGTCAAGTCGTATAGAGAACTGCAGAAAACAGGGGAGCAATAGGTGACTTCCCGAGTCGTTTCAGTTACGAATCGTTGGGTCCCTCATCATGTACACTGGAGCAAAGTCTGATTGTAAAGGAAAAGGTTGACAATGACGCACTTAACAAATCGTTGGGAGACCAAACGAGTCATTAAGTGGCCTGTCTTGAAGCTACATCAGGCCACAGACCATAACTCAGGCAACGACTCATTGGGTAACACCATGAGTCATTACGTGAATCGTTAGGTCCCAGGTATGTTATCGAACTTAGGAAAAAGAATGAATGGTCAAAACAAGTCATATCAGTACTAAACGACTCGTGTAGTTAGTCGTCAGGTATTTTATTTAATTACTATTCCACCCAACCCAGGAGTGGAATTGGGGTGCTTTTAAGTTATATCAATTAAAAACCCAATTCTTTCCCTTTTCCAAAATCACACCAGTATCCCTCCATTCAAATTTCCCTCCTCTCTTCTTCTTCTTCTTCTTCACTAAAACCCCATCGACAATCACCTTCAACCTTGCACGCCCAATCACTCAAGCACACCCGATTGCACTCCTTCATTGTTCAAGCATTTTGTTAGCACTCTTTCCCCATTGAAATCTGAATATTGCTGCATTTAAACAAAAGTTTTTAGGACCCATGTTGTGAATAAAATGGAATTTACTTTGGATAATATGGTCCTTGTGAATATCTGTGCCTCTTGATATCATTAAACCCTAGAAAGATTTAAACAAATGAATTTATATGTTAGAAACACTTGGGTTGATGTTAATAATGTGATGAGTTTGTGTTTGTGGAATTGAAAATCGGGAAAAGATGAAGATGAACAGGAACTCTTGAGCACGAGCCACATCACGAGTCGTTGGATCACTAAACGACTCGTTATGTAGCTCGTCCTGTGTGGGAAAATTGAACTGATCAAGCAGTGTACCTAATGACCGACCTAACGACTCGTTTCCTTTGGTAACGACTCGTTGGGACCTGTCGTCAAGTACACTGGACCAACTTGAAGAAATCCCAGTCTAAGACGACGAGTGACCTCACGAGTCATTGCCAGTGGCAACGACTCATTTATTCACCTGCCAGGACCACTGGGCACCAACCCAAAAATAATTTTTGTTTCATCTCATCTTGTACACTAACATTGTTTCCACAGGTACAATGGCTCCCAGAGGTACACGAAAGAAGGGTCCAATAAAGGAGCAAACACTTGAGTGTAGTCAACCCTCATACTGTAGACTGCGTGATGATCCATCATCCTCTGAAGAGTCGAGTGGCTATGAGGAGGAATATGAAGTAGCGGAGGAGCAGCTATTAAGGAGGTCTACCAGGGCTAGGGCTCAACAAAGTTCAAATCCGACAGCCCTGGTTTATACTCCCACTCCACTTGCAAGAGATCCACCCAGCCGCACTGATGAGAGTGCTAGGGCTGCTGCTGCACTTGTTCTTGAGGCTCCCACAGCTGGGCAAAACACTGAAAGAGTTGACGAATCGCATGCCCAGCGAGGGGATACTAATAATGAGCTGACGGAGACCTTGGACACATCAAATGAGCAACCGAGAAATGTAGGGAGATGGTGTGTCCATGGCATGCGGGTTATATACAATTGAGATATTGCTCCCAATGAAAAAGGCAATATGAAGAGGAGCATATATGAGGAGCCAAGGCTGGTAACCATAGGGCTTAAAGATCTCCTAGAGCTATAGACAGTGTTTGATAAATACAAGTTCGGGTGGTGGACCGAGCCTTCAGGCAGCTATAGCCCATGTTTGGTTTGAGAGTTCTATGCAACATATGTAGCCACCTTGCAGTGGTTGGCATTAGGGTGCCAGGACTGGAAGAAGAGACCCACATTGACTTAGGTGCTAGTGAGAGAGACTCCAGTTGACATTTTTGAGCGGACGATCTCCAGAATGTTGTACGGGCCGGATTATCAGGCTCCGTCGAACACAACAGAATTTGATCACAAGCTATCTGAGCCGAAGAAGGTCAAAACAAAGAAGTTGAATAGCCAAGATTGCATCCAGCAGTACACTTGGTTGTCCAAGATTATTGCTACAAGAGGTCCACTGGTAGAATGGCTGCATGGTACAGAGTTAAAGATAAAGAAGGCCACATCGAATTTTCAGGCAAAGTTTTGGTGGTCACTAATGCGACACAGGCTGGTACCAACTAGCAATGACAATATACTTTCACCTGACAGAGCAGCTTTGGTAGCTAGCATAATGGAGGGGAATGCCATCAACTTTGCACGATATATTGCAGAGGAGATTCGAGAGCGGGCGATCAATGACGGCACTACCATTTCATTTCCATGTTTGATTAATAGACTCTGTCAGGAGTCAAAAGTACCCGTATTGACATCAATGGACCAGAGAGTGGTGGTCAAGAAGATTACCGATATCGAGTTGATTCGAGATGATACAAACCCGGTATCGAGGGCGAGGACTCAGGCAGCTGCATCCGCGGGAGCAACAATATTAGCAGAGGCTTTTGGAAGCGAGATGCAGACTGATGCAACACAATTCGCTGAGTTGGAAACTAAGCCTATGGAGGGTAGAGAGACAGGTAGCCAGGCTGAGGCTACAGATGCAACGGATACCTCCACACCTGCCGATGTTCCTGAGTCTTCATCTACTGCAGCAGCCCCGAGACCACCTGTTGCGCCTCCATGAGCCACCACAGCTGGTCTAGTCACGGTTTCACAGGAGTTGTTGGTTGATATGGCTAGGCGGCTAGCTAAAGTTGAGAAGCAGCAGACACACACGGCTCTACAGGGCAAAGTCTTGATGGAGCAGGTTCAATCATGGGTGTCAAAGGAGTTGGAGACACTGTCCAGTTTCAGTGCATGGGCGACTCGACACTTTTTAGAGGAGGATGGATGAGCGCCTTGCACAGTTACAGGCATCGGAGTTTTCCCAATGGTACTCAAAGCTAGGAGCACAATGATCCAATGTGCGGGACTTAGCCACACGACAGGTAGCTGCAGTACCTCCACCGGTACTCCCCGTGATAGATGATGAGTTTGAAGAGGAATTTCCACCTATTTTTGATTTCATCACGGAGGAGCTTGTGGCACATGACAAGGGGAAGAGGCCTTATGAGGAGGCAAGTGTTGATGATGATGCTTCTCTACTTTGCCAGTAAAAATGAGAGTGTAGTGAGATGGAGAGAGTGCTGCATGAATCAAGAGAGGAGGCTCGATCGAGAGTCGAGACAGAGGAAGCGAGAGTTCGTGGAGAAGGCACGAGCTCTGTAGGATCTGAGAATTCACCGGTTCAAGTCGGTAAATTTGGAGATGACATGGGAGGCATATCTACACCCTCCACTAACCAGGTAACTAACACCTAGGTCGCACAGGTATGGTCCCTATTTACTTATTTCTTGTTTGGTATATATATGCGTCGAGGACAACGCATGCTTTCTTGATGGAGGTGGGGAGGGATACTTGTGTATTTTATTTTGCTAAACATAACTCGAGGGTTTTTCTTGCCGGATATCTTTTCCCTCAGGTGTTCCTTATCTAGTAGAACTGACGTATTTAGGATTTTATTTTATGTTTTTTGTGTCAATTGGAAGAAAGTAGGAAAACTGAAAGCAGTCAAGAGCTAATTGTTGAAAATAACTGTTGTTGATAATTTGATACCCCTCTGATAATTTTGTATATGTGTATGTGAAAGTTGACATGTATGACCTTTGTGAATCTTTGCATGGCATTGAAACTGTGAACTTGTTTATCATTGTATGGCTGTACCTGAACTAGCGATTGGTAGAAGCAATGATGTTGACCTGTGCTATGTGTGAGTGAGGTTAAATAGCTGAATTCGGTTGTGTGTGCCAATCTAGAACTTCCCTGGTCAATCATACCGAGATAGAGCATAAGCAACTAGGAAAGGATCATAGGACGTTTTTGATTTATAAGTCCACTTTAGCCTAAAATACCTACCAAAAGTGAATAAAAATCCCTTGATCCAAATGTTTGAGCTTAAATTGACCTTTCTTTTCGTTTACACCAATTCACCTGCCTGATATTATTATGAATGAACCTGTTTTGTCCCTGGTCCCTCCTTGGACA
The DNA here is from genome assembly GCA_018107945.1 of Datura stramonium. Taxonomy (NCBI): domain Eukaryota; kingdom Viridiplantae; phylum Streptophyta; class Magnoliopsida; order Solanales; family Solanaceae; genus Datura; species Datura stramonium. The sequence goes on from JACEIK010010996.1 coordinate 6,021, forward strand.
TTGTGAACCTCAACTCAGGAAAATCACCTAAGTTGAGGGTGGATATTATAGGGGTGATTAAGAAGAGTTGGATGGAATGAAAGTTGGGCAATGAAAAAGAAAAAGAGCGGATGTGGTATGCATGACGAAAATAAAAATCAAAATTGTTGTCAAAAATCAAGAAAAGAAAAGAGAAATAATGTGTGACATCAATAAGTGTTGAATAAAAAGAAACCGCATCCGTAGTGTCTAAAGCAAAGAAAAGGAAAAGCAGAAAAAGGAAAAAGGGAGAAAATAGAAATAAAGGTGAAAAGTGGAGTCAAAAGGCGTAGTGCCAAAGAGAGTTGAGCTACTAAATCCATATATACCATACCCAAGCCCGAGCCTATGTTACAAGCTTAGAAGGTCCTATAGTGATCCTAGCTACTTGTCCGAAAATCAAGGTATTGATAGTAAAGGTAAGCCTATGGTATTGTATACAGACAGTTCAAATTTCTTTGTGAGAGTGAGTGGATCTTACCTAGTCCTAAGAAAAATATACCGAGTTAATTATATACACATGTGTGAGTGTGGGACTTTTTTGAGGTGAGAGCATTTGGTCAACAAAATCGTCTGCAAATTGTCTGGGGCAATGTTATAGATTTATGTGCATGGTTGCAGGTGACATTATTTTTTCATGTTTTGATTCCTTTGTGTTACGGTTGGAAATTTTGCATATGCATAGTGTTTTGAGTTGATACGATTAGGGAGGGGTTAGAAAATTTGATTTTGATATGAAATTATGACTACTGTAAGTTTCCTAGAGTTCTTCATTAAAGCGTTGAATTAGTTTAGTTTGTTTTGTTTTATTTTATTTTTACCTGAGGACATGTAAAAGCTCTAAGTTGATGGTCTTGATGTTCTGTGATTTTATGGCACTTTCGATGCTTAAAACCAAGAAATTTATGCACATTCCAGGTATGTTTATATGGGTATGATGTGTTTTGTGCTTAATGTGCAGGAAAACAAGTTTGGAAGTGAATTTGGTCAAATTAATGAAAAAAATAGATGAAAGGCGAATTCCAGACACTTAACGAGTCGTTGGCAGGAGGCACGACCCGTTGCTTAAGGCGTGGGAAAAAAATGGAGTTTGGAAGATACAAAATAGTGCACTTGACGAGTTGGAGGAACGACTCAATCGTTGGGAATCGAAGAGAAAATATCAACAAAGTGACTAGTGAAGTTGACGACAAACATAACGAGTCCTCATGAGATGAAACGACTCATTGGTAGGCCACTGGAACCATTCGTGAAGTACATTGGAGTTTTGAAGGAGTCAGTCCACGAGGGACCTAACGACTCGTGTTCAGGCACGACGAGTCGTTAGGTGACCCATTGCCACAACTGAGTGCGATGCTGAGGACGACTAATGTAAGAAAGGAATGACTCGTCAGAAGGCCAAACGACCCGTCACCTAGCCCATTGCCACTGCCGACCTAGTTTCCAATTTTATTTAGGAAAAGGATTTCTTGGAATTATAAATACCCAATTTAGGTTTATTTTTAGTAGACGATTTTGGAAGGATTTTTAAGTGATTTTTGAGACGAATTTCTTGACAATTAGAGAAAGATTTTTGAGAGGATTTTCATACAATTGTTCTTGATTCAAGAAACGAAAGAAACATTGGAGTTTTATTCAATCTACGTAATTTTTATTCTATGATAATTTGTAAGTTACAATTATGATTTATTCAATAATTTGTGGTTGTGATCATAAAAATATGAGTAGCTAAATCCATAAACTAGGTTTGTGGGAACCAAGATGAATTAATACACATATGTAAAAACACTTAGTGATTCTTGAACGGGGTTTTTATGCATGTATTGTTTTTCCCTTTGTTTTGATTGATTCTTGACGGTTGCAAACGTTAGGACTTGCCTTATTCTTACTTACTAGACCAAGGAGGTAAAGAATGGGAAAAGGGATTAACAACAGAGATTTGAGGCTATCAACCCTTATCTAATAGCTTGAACTTGTCCAGGGATAGCTAATCTGATATTAATGGTAAGGGTCAGCTAAAGTACACCCATATATGGACCAAGTTACGTGGTGAAAATCATCTATATAGGGGACCAACCATTTAAGTGAACCTAACTTACCAATATAGTATGTTAAACACTGGAATAGATCACTAGTGTAAAAGCCTTGTGGTTATGAAATATTGGGGAACACAATCCTAGTCAAATCGTTAATTGAATACAAACAAAATTTGATTTCAACATTCAGTAATTTTACTTTGTTTATTATTCTATATTTTTCCCCCTTTGGAAATAAGTAAATCAGTAGTAATAGTTATTCGCATTAACTTAAGTTCTTACCATATTCCCTGTGGGATCGACCTCAACCTTTGTTGAGTTTTATATTTGACAATCGGCCGCTTATATCTCAATTGCGAGGTGTAATTTAGGCGACACCAAATTTTGGCACCATTGCCGGGGAATACAACTAAGGCTTTTGTTAATTGTGTTAACTTTGCTATTGGTTCTTATTTCTTTTTTAATTTTTCTCTTTTTTGTTTTGGTTGCTTAACAGGTCTTAGGTTTGTGCATACCCGATAGTAGAAGCCAAGGAAATCCTCTGGTTCCAATTGATCATGAACTTGAGCTAACATTAAGAAACCTGAGAAGAATTGCCAACATACAAGAGCAAGAAACCGTGGACCAGGCCACAACAAGAATGTTGGCTGAAGAGCAAGCTCGGGCTAGAGATCGTGAGTTAACTAGAGTTGCTGAAGAGGAGAGTCTAGCTATAGAAGCTGAACGAGCTAGACGACTTAGAGGTCCAGAACACCAACGACACCGATATTTTGATGAGAAAGATGATGCAGATATAGATGAAGCTGGTGCCACTGGAGCTATAGTCCCTCCTCCTTTTCCTGCTGGGGCGAAGTTTGACATTATTAGTGCGATGATCTAGTTGCTTAATATGAAGAGAATATTTGCGAGTCACGCATCTAATGATGCCCACGCTCACCTGAAAAATTTCGTGGGAATATGTAAGACATACAAGCAACCGGGGGTGAGCCAGGACGCTATCAGACTAAGGTTATTCCCATTCTCTCTAGGGAGTGAGGCAACTATGTGGCTGGCTGAGTTGCCGAAGGATTCCATCACTACTTGGGGAGAGCTTAAGAGAGCTTTTCTTGAAAGGTTCTTCCCTCCGTCCAAAGCATTGCAGTTGAAGGATGATATTTATAACTTCAGACAGCTAAATTCTGAAGCACTCCACAAGACCTGGATTGGTTTCCACAAAAAGCTCAAAAAGGTGCCAAATCACAAAATTCCAGATGATACACTATTGGAGATCTTTTATAAGTCTGTGAATTCCAACACTAAGGCGGTGGCTGATACTTCTCCGGAGGAACTTTTATGAGTCACACCTATGTAGAGGCTGCGAAGCTGCTAGACAGGATCACCAAAACCAATCGAGCTTGGCACACTAGAGAGTCGGAGGTTCCGACTGGTTCTTATGCGGTTGGTATGTTTGCAGAACAGAGGAGAAGAGATGAAGAGCGTGATCAAGATATAGCAGAGATAAATACTACCATGGGTTTGCTTGCCAAACACCTGATGGGAGTCGGAGCAGAAAAGGTGAATGTTGTAGGTTCTCAGGGCAAGGCCCCGAGAAATGATGGTTGCGAGTCTGAGTCTGAAGAAGAGGTCAACTATTTGAATGATCAGAGGGTGGGTTTCTGGACCAACACCCAAGGGTCTAACCAAGACTCTTGGCGTCTAGGTCAAGGGAACCAAGGTCGGAACTTCTAGAAAGATAATACTTACAACCGGGGCTAATATCGAGTCAATGGGGACTGGAAGAAGCGTGAGGAGTTTAAAAATGACAGGAGCGGTCTGTTTGTTCCTCCAAGAAACCGTGGGCCAGAGTCTAGTGGTTCAAGGGTTGAGGATATGCTATCGAAAGTGCTCAAGCAGATGGAGACAACAAACAACCACTTTAAGGAGCTCCAAGCTGATATTTCCGATTTAAATAAAAAAAGTGGAGTTTCATGCCGTGGCAATCAGGCAGATTGAGCAACAAATGAGTCATATGTCTGTTGCAATGAATCAGAGGCAAAAAGGCACACTTCCCAGCAATATTGTGCAAAATCTAAAAAATGACAGTCACTGCATGGCGGTCACTACTAGGAGCGGGAAGGCCACAGTTGATCCCCCGAGGCCAGTTATAGTTAAGGAGTTAGACAAGCCCGTGTTGATAAATGATAATGGTGTAGTGGACTTTTAAAACCCAGCTTTGGTTGGGGAATCAGATGTGCAAACTGCTCCGAATAGTGCAAAGGAGCAAGGAGATGCCCATGGGAAGGAGAAAGAGGCAGAACAAAAACTTACAATAATTCCTAGACCTCTTCCTTCTTATCCCTAGCACTTGAAAAAGAAAGCTGAAGATGGGAAATATCAAAAGTTTATCTCTATGCTCAAGAAGCTGTCGGTGAACATCCCATTGGTTGAGGCACTTGAGAAAATGCCCAGATATGCCAAATTCATGAAGGACCTCATCACCATAAAAAGGACGGTAAGTTTGAAATCTGCCGATAATATGCACCACTGTGGTGCCATCACTACTAGCACAGAAAAAGGAAAACCCAGGTGAGTTTACTATACCTTGCACCACCGGGGAGGTTGAGTTTTCAAGGGCGCTTTGTGACTTGGGAGCTAGCATAAATCTGATGTCGCTAGTAGTGTTTAAAAAGTTAGGCTTGGGAATCCCCACAACGATTTTTTGCGGCTACTTATGGCTGATAGAACGGTTAAAAAGCCGATGGGGATTTTGTTTGATGTACTGGTCAAAGTGAACAATTCATATTCCCAGCAAACTTTGTGATTTTGGACTGTGAAGTTGATTCTGAGGTCCCCATCATTTTGGGGCGACCATTCCTTGCAATAGGTAGGGCCCTAGTAGATGTGGAGGCAGGCCAGTTGAAATTCAGGTTGAACAAAGAGGAGGTCACCTTCAACATTAGCCGAACCATGAAATAGCCTAAGGAATTCAACATAATTTCAGCATTGGAGGATGGAGAAGAGTCACTTGATGAATTATGAGTAGTCAAGAGATTTGCCTCGTGTTGCGAGGTTAAATCAAGTGCTGCATGGGAGAAAACTGATGGAGGTGTTTTGGTGAAGTATGAGTAGCCAAAACACCCACGTCGTGCTGCGACGTTAAATCAAACGCTTCTTGGGAGGCAACCCAAGTTGTAAATGCAAGAAAAAGTTAGTGTTAATGTTTGTTGATGGGCGCAGGTGAATAAGATGGAAAATCTGAAGTTGGAATAAAAAACTGGAACTTCAGTTCTGGTGCAGAAAAATCACAGAACGAGTCGTCGTCTGACTTGACGACTCGTTCAATCAAGTCGTGAAGAGAACATACTAGGTTGAAGTTTAAAGGAACTTGTACCATAGTATTACAGTGTTATTTCCAGGCAGGAGTTATGCTAGGCTGCCTGTGGAGAGTTAGGGCTGACTGCTTAGAAGCACGTTGATCTTAGGCAGAATTATATGCCCAAGTGATACCCAAATGCTTCATTTTGTCTTGTTTATCTATCGTTATTTGTGCATTATCATGTAATTTGTAGTTAAAATGTGAATTTATACTAACCAACATGATTAGTGTT
>JACEIK010010996.1:26468-40261 GCA_018107945.1 Datura stramonium
TTGGTCCAGTCCCTGTGGGATCGATACTTGGCTTACTTGAGCCATTTTACTACTTGTTCGACCACGTGCACTTGCGTGTAGTCATCCAAACGGATGAACACATGTCCGATTAGTAGTAGCCCTACAGTTGTTCTAAGAGGAGGAACTAAATAGTTGGTCACCTATGACCTTGCAATTCGCTTATGAGTTATTCTTACCCCAGCATGACCTTCAGACTATTGCTTAAGTCACCCAGACCTCGTCATTTTCTGACTAAGTCGAGGGAGGCTGTGATCACTGCCAGGACCCTATGGTCAGGTGTAGGTGCACAAATTGTGCCTGTTGGAAGCTATGTAGACCAGTCCGGGGGCGGGAAGGCCCGAATTCAGTTATAGGAGCCTGAACGGCTTATATTTAGTTATAGGAGCCTAGACGACTCATATTCAGTTACAGGAGCCCAGACGGCTCATATTCAGTTACAGTAGCCCAGACGACTCATATTTAGTTATAGGAGCACAAACGGCTCATATTCAGTCACAGGAGCCCAGAAGGCTCATATTCAGTTACAGGGGCCCAGAAGGCTCACATACAGTCATAGGAGCCCAGAGGGCTCAGATATAATTATAGTTACTTGTAGGGCCGAGGGGTACCAATAGGGGTATATAGATTGATTGGTGCCTGCCGAGTCTTATGGGGGCCCAGGTAGGTTATTTTTGTGTTTCTTGTACCTTCCAGGCTTATGGGGCCCAGGTTAGGTTCTTGTTTGTATACTTGCTTGCTAGCTATAGCCTATGAATGTATAGTCGTACAGTTTTAGCTTATATACGTGTAGTGATTTACTAGATGTAGGTTAAGGATAAGAAAGCTTACAGGTTATATTCTGCTCCTTCTTGCTACTTAAGTCTTTATCAACTTCTATTCAGCTATTTATTACCGCCTTACATATTTGGTACATATTGTACTGACCCCCAACTATGGGGCGTTGCACACTTGCCTGCAGGTTTAGACAGACAGGGTTCAGGACCTCCGTTAGAAGCTATTCAGAGTCAGCAGATTGGCCAGCTCCTTCCATTCGGGGTTGCCAGGTTGCAGAGGTTACCTGTCTTTTATTTGAATAGTATTTGGGTAGGCCGGGGCCCTATCCCGACCAATATTTTCACTCTTAGAGTCTTGCAGACTACAATCTTCAGTTAGTGGTATGTTGGCCGTATGGGGCCTAGTATAGCTGCCTGTTTTCATTCCTGTTATAACTAGACAACATGGTGATCTTGTCAGTTGGATGTGTTAGCTGTCTTCCTTTACAGGTGCTGTGTGGCCTTGTCGGCTCGAGGCTGTGTTTACAACTGAGATATAACAATTTGTTTTCTTGATTTTGAGTCGCTGGTAGGCACTAGAAGTGCATATGTCCAACCAAGTTAGCCCAGATCCTACTGTGGCATTAGGTGCCAGTCATGCCTCCCAAGGTGGGGTGTGATAGAATGTTTCCCTTAGCTCAATCAAGGATTCTTATTAGCAGATAATGTTTCCAATAGCTCAATCATGGATTCTCAATAGTCGAGAATGTTTCCCTTAGTTCAGTTAGGGGGTCTCACTAGCAGAGAACGTCTCCCTTGGTCGGTCAGGGACACTCCATAGTAGATAATGTCTCCCTTAGCGCAGTCCACGATATTAGTTCATCTCAGTTCTCTATAGTTTCAAACTTCAAATTAAATCAGATTTAGTAGAATTCAGTCTCAGTTATGAGCAAATAGTCAGTACAGTGTATGATATCAGTTACAACTTCAGTTCTCAGTATATGCACAGTACATGACCCTTTTACATCAGTTTGATTATGCTTCAGTAAATATTTTCAAATAAAAACTTTATATNCTATATGTATGTATGTATGTATATCTCCGATAGGGTCATTGTATTTTAGCTCAGTTATATGTTTAGTGATGTACTTAGTTTACTTCCTTCCCATATACTTGCATGTTTTAGTATATTTACGCTTCTCGCATACTCAGTACATTCCAAGTACTGACCACATACTTTATGTGCTATATCGTTTCATGATATAGATTCAGGTTTCCAAACTCAGCCACGTGGTTAGATATGCTCCATTCTCATCTCAGCTTCTTGTGATGAGTCCTCATCTCTCGAGGACGCGATTTATGTTTCAATTTTTAGACTTTAGGAGTTAGCTGGGGGTTTTTCCCAGCAACTCATCAGTTTAGTAGAGGCTTTCAAACTTGTATAGACATATTCAACTTTGTATCAGAGTTTTTATGAGATTTATTCTTATGGATTTTAAATTAGACTCTTGCAGTTAGCTTCCGCTCAGTTATGATTTCTACTAGTTGTTATTCTGATAGTGTTATGCTATGATTATACCATAGGTCGACTTGATGCCTCTCGGGGTTCCTTGTTTCGTGTCTTGATATGGGCCTATGTTCGGGTCGTGACATCATATTTGTCACAATCTGTACACACATGCCAGAAGGTCTTATATTTCCCCTTCCAGTCATCACCTGTAGGAGACTCCAGAAATTCATATATTCCATTGGCGTGGTACCCGCTCCCACTCATCTGCTCGTTCGAGTGCTCCCCTTGGACACGAGCCCCTCATTGTAGGATAAGAATATATTATCCAGCATTCATCAACATAGTTCAATACGCCATCAATCAGTCATCATATAAGATAAATCACAAGTACACATTGATTAACACCATAACACTTTCAATTCAAGAGCAATACTCATAGATCTATATAAATTTAGAGCTCATGCTAAACCACCCTATTCTCTACCACAACAAATGTTCGAAGACCAAACAACATGCTCATCATTTATAATACATATAAGATATTATACAAAGTCTAACTTCACATAAATCATAACCTACCTCAACCGAAGAATGTGAATATGCACACTACTCTGCGGGAGCTTTTTCTTTTCTTAAAGCTTCGGAATGCTTGAAATCTAAGAACAAACAACACAAGAGTACTTCATTATCTACTCATCAATTAAGGGTCTTGGGAATTTAAATCCATCCAATTTTTTACCTATCATAATGGTCCAAGTTCATTACCCACAAGTTAATTCATCATCCTCTATCTCCACATTAATCCTTCCTAATTCATGGAGTCTTTACTTCTCTAAATCCTTTTAAAATAGTTTTTAATGCCAAAAGTCTCAACTTTACCAATTTATAGGTCTCAAACTATCACATAATGATTCACTACATTCACATTCCCCCTGGGAAGTGCTAATTACTCACTTTTAGGCCTAGGAATCAACACTCATTCCACTTGCCCTAGTTTCCTTAACTCTAGGGTTCTTAGCTAGAATTTCCCCATTAAGGACCACCTATTGATTCTAGGGCGTTAGGGAATCTAAAGACAAAAAGAATAGTCAAGAAACCTTACCTTGGGAAGAAGAAACTACTCTAGCGTTGAAAAAATTGCCCCTCAGCTCTCAAAGTTTTTGCCTTAAAAAAATGCAATGAGAGTCCCAAAATTCTGACTTAAATAGGCATTTTGCCTCCTATCATTCGCTGCAACGGATGCGCTACAACGACCATAGCCTCGCCATGACAGAACCAATAGTTTTCTTTTCAGACTATAGCGGCAACCTCCAACCACTATAGCGGTCTCGCTGCAGTGGAAATGCTATTACTGCATGTGTTTCTGCTAATTAGTAGCTCGGTAATTCTGCACAATTTCTCCCCTCCCAAAACACCAGTCCTTCATTTAGACATCTCGACACTTTTTGATAATGTGCCTAGATGTAAAACGATGCTATGAATTCACTCATAGTCTTAGAATTCCTTAGGGAGGTCTAGTTCACTGGGTCACCCCCTAACAGGACACAAGTCATGAAAATCGAAGTTCAGTTGCTAAACCACCCTCTTTGGGTTGTTATTAGCTCATTTTCATTAGGAAAGTTCTATCAGGATGCTAAGGTCCTAACTACTCTATAACGACTGGAGGGGTCGTTGCATCAGATACCAATTAAACAATCATTCATCCCCAAACAGTTAAGAAGGGAACAGGGAAAGAACATATGTGACTCAACGAATAGATGAGGATATTTGCTATGCAGGTCTGATTCAGTCTCCCAAGTAGCCTCCTCTGCAGGACGGTTCTTCTACTTGACTTTCACATATGCAACACTCCTTGGATCTCAACTTGTGGACCTCCCTGTACAAAATAGCCACCGGCTCCTCGTCATAAGACAGGTTCTCATCCAACAATACCAAATCCCAACTGAGTATATAGTTTCCATCCCCATAGTACTTCTTTAGCATAGAAAGATGTAATATCGGACGCACTTTGGACAAACCTAGTGGCAAGGCCAATTCATAGACCACCTCCCCCACACGTTGGAGAATATAAAATGGATCAATGTACCTCGGGTTAAGCTTTCCCAACTTTCCAAGCTACATCACACCCTTCATTGGTGAAACCTTGAGCAAGACTTGCTCCCCCACCATGAACTCCATGTCTTTAACTTTTAGGTCAACATATTGTTTCTATCTTCTCTGGGCTACCAAGAGCTTCTCCTAAATGACCTTAACCTTTTCTAGGGATTCATTTAACAAGTAGGCACCCCATGGACTTCCTTCGAAGGCATCAAAACAGCCAATAGGAGACCTAAATCTCCTTTTATATAAAGCCGCAATGGCGCCATATCAATGCTTAAGTTATAACTATTGTTGTATGAAAATTTTGCCAATGGTAAAAACTTATCCCAATGACCCTCAAAGTCTATTACACAAACCTGAAGCATATCTTTCAACACCTGAATTATCTGCTCAGACTGACCATCGGTCTAAGGGTGAAATGCTGTGCTCAAATTCAGTCTACTACCCCGCTTAGCCTGTAAGGTTCTCCAAAAGTTAGAAGTAAACTTTGTATCTCTATATGATATAATCGAAACCAGAACCCTATGCAACTGGATCATTTCTCTGATGTATAGCTTGGACAACGTTTTTTGCATTATAAGTAACCTGAACTGGCACAAAATGAGCAGAATGTCAGTATGTCAACATTGACCCAAAATGAGTCAAACTTTCCCATGGTCTTTGGAAGACCAACCATGAAGTCCATAGATTTTCTCTCCCACTTTCATTTAGGAATGGGCATCCTCTGAAGTACTCCCCTAGGTCTCTAGTGCTCATATTTTACATACTGACAATTTAAACATTGGCCTACTTGCTCCCAATATCTCGTTTCATCCTACCCCACCAATAGTGTTGTTTCAGATCACGATATATCTTGGTAGCACCAGGATGGATAAAATACCTCGAACTATGAGCCTCTACAGTATTGTCGTAATCAAGTCATCAACTCGGGGAACATATACACGCCCTTTTATTCTCAAGACACCTTCATCATCGATCACTGCCTCCTTGGCCTCACCTCGGAAGACCTTATTACTAATCTTGCTCAGTTTGGCATCTTTGAATTACCTAGCCTTAATTTGATCCAGAAACAAAGATCTAACCTCTAAAATAGCCAACATGCCAACCGATTCTAACACTGCAACTCTCAAAAAAACTACTAGCCAATGCCTGAACTTCTCTTGCCAGGGGACGCTTGGTATTCTCTAAACAAGCTAAGCTACCCATACTCCCTGACTTCCTGCTCAATGCATTAGCTACCATATTGACCTTACCCGGATGATATAGGATTGTGACATCATAGTCTTTGAGCATCTTCATCCATCTTCACTGCCTCGGGTTAAGGTCTCTCTGGGTGAACATATGTTGCAAGCTGCGATGGTAAGTGAACACTTCACAATGGACCCATAAAGGTAGTGTCTCCAAATTTTCAGAGCAAACACTATCACTGCCAACTCTAAGTCATGCGTAGGATAGTTCTTCTCATGCATATTCAGCTGCCTAGAAGCATAAACAATGACCTACTTATCCTGCATCAAAATAACACCCAAACCAAATCGTGAGGCATCATAAGAAACCACAAAATCCTTACCCTACACTAGCAACACTAGGATAGGGGATGTGGTAAACAAAGTCTTGAGCTTTTGGAAGCTCTTATTACATTCACTATACCACTGAAACGTACATCTTTAGAAATTAGACAAGTCAATTGTCACGACCCGAGCTGGGACCCGGGATCGAGACACAGGACCTAGAACTACAAATGGCTCCAAGTCTTTCCATAACATGAACATGACAACTAAAGAACATACATTAAGGCGGAAATTGATAACATAAACATGAACAAGAGGAAGTCTGAATAACATAAAAATCATAACCGAGTCAACACTCGATAAAGCTGAAAGTCTATATAATGTTTGATAAGTCTCTAAACTGTCTGATGAGCTGATAAGACAACACCCCCAACTAGCTTGATAAAGTCTTAAACTGAAATAGCATGATCAAATGCTAAACTGAATGTCCTCAAAAGATGAGGACTCACCAACCATAGAAACTGAGTTGGACTGTTGGGAAAGCCGGTCTAACAATGAAATTGAGTCTGATCGCTCAGACCTGTATCATGAAATGATACATCATAGAGTATGTGGTCAGTACTTGGAATGAACTGAATATGCAAGGTAAGTAAAACATGTTGAGTAAATATTAACTGAAATCACGCATATAAATATAAATCAGTATATCATGGGAGTGAGGATTGCATGCTGAAATCTGAATCTGAAACATATATAATCATAAGCTAAGTATCATATCTAAATATAATGATCTAAAGCTAAAAATAGAAATCATATGACTTGTCATAGCTGAAATCATAAGTAAAAACTCATAAACTGATCATTAGGTTAAACCTGCTGTAAAACATAATATCATAAGTCATGAACATGAATAACTAAAATCATGAGGAACAATGGGAGACTCGTCATAATCAACACCATCACGATAGAGCTTACGTGACACCCCTACTATCACACTCAAGTAGGCAGAGCCGTCCAAAATCTTGCCAGGGCAAAGAACGATATCATGATATCGATATCAAGCTAAGGCCCCTTGAGGGTAGGGGAAAACTATCAAGTGAGGTCCTAATGTAAATATATAAACCTACATTGGTGCGTAGTTCTGAGATCGGGGAACCTTGGAACCCCAAGCCTACTCGGTGCTAGACACTACTCCCAAAAATATGCATAGTGCTCCCATTGTTTTTAACAAAGTTGAAATCATAATTACATGCATAGTCTGAAATCTGAACATGGGGAGTCTTGGCTCCAAACATACCATAATCTGAAGCAGGAGTATTGACTCCAAACCATATCGTAAGCCGATCTTATAAAACTGAGCTAAATCATGAAAACATACTTAACTTGTGTGAGCTTGCCTAAATGTTAAAATCATGCATACTTGAAGTAGACTTCATAAGTCAAAATTATAGATTCATACATGGGTAATTTATAAACATTCATTCATGCTAGATATCTCATCATACTTGAAATCATGAATCATAAACTTAACTTTTCATAAAACTTGCATAATAGGGCATAATTTCTAATAACTTGAAATCATAAATTTATAATCAATTTGTGTATAAGATCTACCTATAAATCTTAAAACATTCTTTGGAACATGAGGGTAATTGACTCATAGACATATCATACAGAATTTCATAAAACTGGGTTAAAACCCCGTAAGATCATATACTTGAACTAGAACTTGAATTAGTGAACTTGAGGAGAAATTTGGGCATGACAGTGAAAGAAAACTCTCATTCAAAGCCCTACATACCTGGGTAAACTGATCCTCAACTTATCCTTAAAAGCCCAAGAGAATTGGGGAAGAATTGAGAGAATTTCTAGATTGATCTTCCCGAGAATTCAAAGCTTAGCATGAATTGGAAAGCCTAATGACTTGATATAGGCTAAACCCTCTTAAAATACTCCTTTCAGGGATTAAAACAATGTAGGATTTAGGAGCTTCGGATTTACAAAAATACCCTTAATGATTTCGCAGAAAAAAGGGCACTCTGCCAGATGCCACGAGCCATACCATGGAAAAATGGTCTGCGGTTTCCTCCCGTTGCCAGACTTGCCTTACTCCACCATTCTCCGGTCTTCAAGCGATGTCTAGACAGGACGGGTCGTTATTCAGCACAATGACTCGTGACTTCTTCTCGTTGTCACCATTGACTTCATGCATAACTTCTGAATCCTCGCAATGGACCCAAACAACAGGTCGTGCCTTATGATGATGGGACGTTGGAACCATCCATTTCTATTGCTTCCAACTCCTCTGCTCCTTCCCACGAGTACAAACCACGACTCGTTGTTCCCTACAATGAGTCATACCACAGCTCGTACCATCCAACCCTGACATCCCCAAAACAAACAACAACACCAGACCATGACCTGTTACATCAACCAACAGGTTATATCTTTACTCGTTGGTCTTGGACCTGCCAACCAGAAATTTACCATGACTCAAACCAACGACCCGTTACTCCTTCCCACAACTCATACAACAAGTCGTTCTGAGGCCTTTTACTACTTTTTTTGCTGCTCATATTTTCAATTCCAAATCAAATCATAGGAACTTTTGGGGTGTACATTATCTCCCCCTTGGGAACACTCATCCTCGAATGTGGGTTAAGCATACTGGAAGATTGGGGAAAGAACTGCAATCCCAAATACTGAACATCTGAAGCTGAAAACTGACGGAGTGACTGACTCCGGACTGATACACATGACTGAACTAAATTCATGAAACACACATACATGAAAAAACATGAAAGGAACTAAGATACATGAATTTGACATGAAACTAAATAGAGTACTGAGGAGGAAATTGATACCTCATGCTGAAATTGAGTCGGAAGGGAAAAGATGCGGGTATCTAGCCATCATATCTTCTTCAGCTTCCCAAGTAGCTTCCTTAATAAGCTGATTCCTCCACAAAACCTTCACTGAAGCTACTTCCTTATTTATCAACTTCCGAACCTGAAGATCAAGGATCTTAACTGGAACTTCCTCATAGGTAAGTGTAATACCCCAGAAAGGCCTAAGAATAAACCCGGGAGTTAAAATTTAAAAGTACAGAAAACTGGCAGAAATATCACAGGACGGACGACCCTACAACTTGTGTAGGTTACCACTAGTAATTATATGCAGTCATGGTTTGGGAAGTCAGGGAATCAGAGGAAACAACAGATGGTACAATGACCCGTTGTCAGGAACAATGAGCCATTATCACCAGTCGTTGGGAGGTTTGGACTTAGGAAGAGGAGGAAGCAACGAGCCATCTCACGATCTGTAGTGAGATACAATGACCCGTTGTTTCAAGTTTTTACCAACTGGTTGAGGTTTCCAGTGCATTCAACGGATGGAAACCATGACTCGTTGGAAGTCACAACGAGTCATGGTGAGGCTCGTGGAAAGGGCAGTCAGATTGGTTGATGACGGTCGATTCAATGACCTGTGGGTTGAAGTAACGACTCATCTTGATGAGTCGTGGAAAGGGATCTGAGATGTGTTATGAGGTATTGCACCCGATGACTTGATACCACGAGCCGTGGTATGTTGCCACGACCTATTGGGTCGGTCGTTGGTCCATCGGGGACAATTTTTAGGGAAATTATTTTAAGGGTATTTTCAACCTTTCCACATTTTAGCTCCTAAACTACATCATTTTGGATATTTTCTGAGTATGATAAGAGGAGTTGAGTCCCAATTGCATGCCCATTTTCATGGAAGGATTCTAGAGAGGTTTTTGGGAGATTCAAGGCCTTCTTCCCTAAATTTTCTTCAATTTCTTTGTGGGTGCTCAAGGAACTTTAAGTCCATATATTCCTAGGTATGTAGGGTGTTAAAATGGGTGGAATTCTTCCTCACCCATGCCCAATTTCAAGTTAATCCATGAATTCTCCTACTCAAATTCTATGGGGTTTTACCCAAAGCTTGAAGATATGATTTCTCTTTATGGATGTGATTTATTTGAGTTTTAATTATTGTATTATGCATGTTGGGAAGGTTTTGTATTACTTTTTTTCAAAATCATGTTTCAATCTTTTTAAACCCAAAATGCCCATTTGATGAAAGTTTATGGAAGTTATCAAGAAATACTAACCTTCATCTTTTCAAAGAAACTTTGATTTTCTTACCACAAGTGAGTGCTCAAGGCAGAGACTCGTGCTGATAACGTGTTATGAANTGAATACAAGTTACCCATATTTATGAGCATATTTTGAAAGAATTGAGTATGATGAAGCATGGGGCAATGCCCATATGATGAATAATGATTTACGATTTATGAAACGAATTTCACGATTTATCAATTTATGATGTTGACAGATAAAAGGGCCTTGATTCTTGGCTAAGCATGTTTTGAAGGGGATCAATGATGATAAATGTTATATATTAGCCTAATGAATTTTTATACATGATGTTAATGATTTATGTATGAGCCTATATGCATGTTTTTGGGAGCAGTGTCTAGCACCGAGAAACCCGGTGTTCAAAGGACTACGCCAGTGTCTCATAACCACGTGCCACCGTGGGTTGTAAATGTTATGATGTATCGATAATGATCCCCTCAAATTTGATAGCACGCCTTATGCACAACCCTCACCCGTTAAGCCAGGGTAGGCTCTGCCCGCTTGAGCGAGACAGTGGGGCATCATGAAAGGCTTTACCATGATCGTGTCGGTTATGACGAGTCCTCCTATTGTTCCACATGTTTTTATGCATTGTTATAATTATGTTATTGGCTCAAGTTATATTATGATAAAGTTATTTACAATTATGATAATGAATGATTATGAAAGATTTGAAAGTCTTGAGCCTTACGTTTTACTACTAAGATTTTGATGAAAGCATGATGTCCTTCTCCTATGTCTATTTATGAGTTTACTTTACCTTTAAAATGTCCATTTTACTTACCTTGCACATACTCAGTACATTCCACGTACTGACCGCATAATTTCTATGATGTATCATTTCATGATACAGGGTCCGTATCTCAAGCTCATCCTCACCCTTAGGCCATCTCAGCTTACAATTTTAGCTTGTTGGTGAGTCCTCATGATCCCATGGCTTTTTTACAGACTTTCATGTTGTTTACGTTCAATTTTGGTCGGGTTAGTTGGGGTAATTGTACCATCAACCCATCTTAGGTATTAGAGGCTTTTGGACAAGTATGTAGTACTCAACTATGTAAACGTTGGTATTTCTTGATGCTATGTTATGATTACATTTCTGCTATATCTTTATGATAATCATTCAACTTATTTGAATGAGAATAGTTGTTTGCATGAGCCATGGGTCGGCTTGGGGGTCCCTCGGGGTCCCTTGTCCTGTGTCTATGATCCAGGTGTACGTTCGGATCATGACAAACGTGGTATCAGAGCCATGGGTTTGAAGTGTCCTAGGGTGTCCGAAATCTGCATTAGGTAGAGTCTTTTTCATGGGTGTGAAGCGCGCCACACCTATGACGAAGAGGCTACTAAACATTTTAGGAAATTTTCCCTTGGTTTATGTTCTATGTCGTGCTATGAAAATCTTTTCCATCCTTCTAATTCGTGCGATTCGCGATTGCAGTATTATGGCTCCTAGAAGAATGAAAGGAAGGAGGAATGGTAATGATGAAGGCCACGGAGATGGCAAAGATCATGGGAACCAGCAAGCCCCACCTGTTCTGGAGCCCCAAGCACCAGAGTTGGCTGCCCATGCCAAGTTTCGGGCAGCGATTTATATGTTGGCATAGGCCTTGACTGCTCAAGTCAATCAACATGCTGTTGCATAGGTTCCACAGAATGGCAATGCGGCAGCGGCTCGGATTAGAGACTTCTTGAGGATGAACCCTCCTGAGTTCATGGGATCGAAGGTGGATGAGGATCCACACGAGTTCATTGAAGGGATCCTGAAGGTCACTCAGGTTATGGGAGTGAAAAATGGGGAGTGTGTGGACTTGGGCTCTTATCAGCTAAAGGAGGTCGCTCATATTTGGTACAAGCAATGAAAGGACATCAGGGCAACGGGAGTGGGCTCTATTAGCTGGGATGAGTTCCATATGGCCTTTCTTGACAGGTTCTTCCCTCGGGAGATGAGAGAATTGAAAGTATCTGAGTTTGTTAACCTCAAGCAAGGAAAGATGACATTGCTAGAGTATTCACTTGAGTTCACCCAGTTGTCAAAATACGCCCCAGAGTTGGTGATGGATCAGAGGGCGCGGGTGAGCTGATTTGTTCATGGCGTGACCATTATTTAGACAAGGATTGCAGGGCTGCCATGCTTATCAGGATAGAGACTTTCCTTGCATAGTGTTGTATTCCCAATAGATAGAGTAAGCTCATGCGAGGGAGAGGGAGGCAAAGAGAGATCAGACAGATAGTCGTCGGTTTTCACATTAGAGGTCCGGTGGTGGCTACCATCCACAATTCTAGCAGAGGTAACTAGACCAAGCACCATCATCAGCTAGTGTTCCATCCAGACCTAGGGGTGATCAGAAGAGAAGGGCTTCAGGGTCGAGGGATCAGAGGGGCACCTAGTTAGAGGATACCTCTCCAACCTGCGGGAAGTGTGACAAGAGTCACACCGGGGAGTGCCTACTCTGTTCGAATGTCTGTTTTGGGTGTGGTAGATCTGGGCATATGCACCAAGCATGTCCATATGCTAGAAAGGGTGATGATAGGGTTCGTGAACAGACCACCAGGACAGCAGCAGCTCCAGCCCATACCGCTCCGCAGGGAGCATCGACTAGTGGAGGTGGCGGACAGCGCCAAAACCGATTCTATGCCCTTGCCTCGCGCTAGAAGTAGGAGACTTCCCCAGATGTAGTCATTGGTATGTTGAGTTCCTTTCATATTGATGTTTATGCCTTGTTAGACCCGGGAGCCACCTTGTCTTTCGTGACTCCTTACATTGCTAGTAGTTTTGGAGTTAGCCCTAAAATTCTATTAGAACCATTCTCCGTTTCCACCCAGTCGGTGATTCAGTTGTAGCTAGGCGGGTATATAGAGGTTGCCTTATTACTGTTTTGCATAAGGCTACCTTCGTAGACTTGGTAGAGTTATCCATGATGGACTTTGATGTTATTCTTGGTATTGATTGGTTGTTTGCATGTTATGCTTCGATAAATTGAAGGACCCTTACTGTGGAGTTTCGTTTTTCAGGTGAGTTAGTTTTGGAGTGGAAGGATAGTTCGGCGGTACCAACAGGTTGCTTCATTTCCTATCTTAAGGCTAGGAAGATGATATCAAAGGGGTGTATGTACCACCTAGTTAGGGTTAAGGATGTGGAGTTTGAGACCCCGATCATTCAGTCAGTTCCGGTGGTGTGCGAATATCCGGAGGTGATTCCCTAGGATTTGCCAGGTGTTCCTTCGGAAAGGGAAATTGATTTCAGTATTGATCTATTGCAAGATACACAACCTATTTCTATCCCTCCTTACAGGATGGATTCAGCTGAGCTAAAGGAATTGAAGGATCGGTTCAAGGATTTGTTGGATAAGGGCTTTATCAGACTGAGCCAGTCTCCATGGGGTGCACAAGTTCTATTTGTTTAGAAGAAGGACGGTACCCTTCGCATGTGTATTGACTATCGGCAGTTGAACAAGGTTACCATTAAGAATAGGTACCCCTTACCCAGAATTGATGATTTGTTTGCCCAGCTTCAGGGTGCCAAGTGCTTCTCAAAGATCAATCTCAGGTCCGGGTATCATCATCTTAGAGTTCGGGAGAGTGACATCCCGAAGATCACTTTCAGGACTTGGTATTGTTACATCCCATAAATTATTGACATTTAGATGGCCTATTCGCATGTTGGTTAAGAGTTTTAGAATGCCATACATGCTAGAAAAAGGCCCAGGGAAAGACCGGACAAGCGCCACGTCGA
>JACEIK010010998.1:0-40250 GCA_018107945.1 Datura stramonium
GTGCATCATACACTAGTATTCTGAGTAATATAAATACATACAACGGAAGCTTGAAATAATAATATAAAGCATTTATCAGAGAATATAAAACTGAATAATAAACATCAAAATAGGTTGGGCAATACTGATAGTCAGAAAATCCAAATCTATGTCTGAAAGCCATCTAACTGATGAGTTGTTGGGACAAGCCCCTGGCTAACTCTAACTCCAACTGAATGTAATAAAAATAACTGAGATAATGAAATAATGTCCTCGAAAAGTGAGAACTCACATTTCTGCTGCTGAGAGAGGGAGATCTAAACAAAGTCGGCTAACGGTGCTCGGTCTGAGAACCTGCGGCTATATCATGAAATGATACAGCATAAAAGCATGCGTCAGTACTTTGAATGTATTGAGTAAGTGAGAGAAACATAACACAATGGGATAAATAAAAGAAAATGTTGAACAGAAAAGACATGCAAAAACCAATTAAAGCTACTGACTGAATAGCTGAATTACTGAGGTGGTCTAAAAGACCCTGTCTGATGGTCAAAGCATGTTCTAAGTCTGGAATACTGATATGAACTGAACTAAAACTGGACTAAACTGAATAGTGGGAGAGTCTATAACCGACATATAACCACATGAGCTAAATGTGGAGTCTGATGTATACACCCCACCGGTAGGACCCAATATACCTTGTCAGGGTATAAAGGCATGAACTGGTAATCAAAAACGTCTGGGGCCAATCAGGCCAATAAATAGTGAAACCTACGTTGGCAACGTAGTTCTAGGAACCTGGGTACGCTGGAACCCCGGTCCGCTCGGTGCTAAGTCCTACTCCCACTGATAACCTAAACTAAATACTAAGCTGATAGCTCAAAGCTGGGGCCCAAGACTAGTCAAGGATATATATTTGTAAGTACCCTGAAGGTCTTAATGGACCAGATTCTGAAAGGGTTCTAGAATGGTCAGAGCTGCTTATCTAGAAGCATCATAACCATCAAAGAACAAACTGAAATCTGAATTGTGGCCCTAAGGCTAGTCAGAGCTATGTGTCTAAAGTATCATGACCACCTAGTGGACTAGTAAACTAAATTCTGAATCTGATTCTGATAATTGGGAGGTGATACTGACACCTCAAGAGTTTCTATAGTCAAACTGATCAGCTGACATTTCTGACTGACACTGAGTCTTCTAACATTCTTGCTAAAACTGAACTGACAATAATCTAATTGAGATTCAATACTACTAACAACATGGGAGTTTCCAACAATTGCAATTTCAAACAAAAATTGATATTCAAGCACAAAAGTAGAGTTCGAGATGTTCTAATTCAATGAATAGGGCTAGATTTTCTTCTCACAATATTTATCATTTTTGAAATCACAAATTGGGGAAAACTAACTATAATTAACATGGAACAATATTCCTCATAAATTAAACGAGGTCTATCAAGGAATTCTTTAACATTTGAAAAGTCTGAGGGGCTGGAATTCACCTTTGTGGAAATAATCATCAAATAAATCATGAACTAATGGAAACCATAACATAAATAATTATATATATCATTCTATGTGGATTCAAAGAAAATCATGGATTCTCTCCAGATTCGAAAACTCGGGTCTAGGAGTTATAGAGTAAACTAGAGGGATCTCGGGGACGTAAGGGGAGAGCTATCCCCTTGTTGATTTCACACATACCTGGCTAAAAGTTTCCCACTGAAAGAAGCTTAAATCTATTGCAATGGTTGGGAAGCCCTAGTCTTGCCAGAGAGTTCTTGAGAGGAAACTACGATCGTTTTCTAAAAGTTTTACGTGGGGAATGAGGGGAAAATCGTTCAATCCCTCTAATATCTCCGAAAATTTACCTAAAACGACATAGTTTAGGGACTAAATAGGTAGGAGATTACCAAAATATCCCTGAGCTAAAAATCTGAAATCTAGTCGACGGGGTCCCAACGGGTCACTCAATGAGTCATTGGTTGAGACCAGACTTGTTGGGACCTCTCGTTGGGTCTACTGCCTGAAGTCTGAAAATACCGGATCTGGAAACAAGGGTCACCACAAGGGACCTAATGACTCGTTACTACCACTCACGAGTCGTTAGGTCAATTATCAAGGACACTGTCTGAAGTTTCACCTGAGACTCCTGACGGGCCACCTCACGAGTCGTTACTAGTGACCTCAACTCGTGGTCACCATCTGTTAATCTCACTACCTCGACCTTGAACAATAAGCTACCAACTAACCACGACTCACCTAACAAGTCATGGTTTCCAACCACGAATTGTTAGGTCCTTCCGTCAAGTACACTACCTCCTTCGCTCATCTCCTCACTACCACTTCCCACGACTGACCTAATGAGTCGTGGCGACTGACCACGACTCATGGTCTCGTCCGTGGGGTATCCTTCTTCCAACCTTAAACCCTCATCTCCGAGCCTCCCCATGAGTCACATCACGACTCGTGGGCACTCCAATGGGTCACTTAATGACCCATTTTGTGACTGGTGTCAGATTTTCCAATTTTTTTTGAAATTTTCCCTTTTATAGTCCCGGGTCTAATCTTTGAGTTTTTTGGGAAGTACAGACTGGTTCTCCCTATTGAATGAGTATACTCAATCACTGGGTTAGGTTTCATGAGCGATTTAACTTTAACCATTATCAATTTTTCCTAAATTAACTATCCTGCGATCGTAGCTCAAGTCGTACAATGACCCATAAAGATCAAGGCTTTGTTGTAATTCTCTTTTTCTAATCTCTACTTCTTTAGATTCAAGAAAGTAAAGAATTCGGGCAAGTCCTAACCTTTTCCTCCATTAAGAAACGTTAAAGATGAGGAGAATACAATACAAGTGTTTATCATTGGTTTAGAATCACTTTATGTAACCCTAGTTTGTTAATTCACCATGGTTCCCACAATCCTAGTTATAGATGTTGTAGCCTCTCATGATTATAAGAGAATTATAAGCATTCATAGACAAACACATAATTTAACACTTACAAAGATGATTGGAAGAAAAACCCACTTGATTATTGCAAGAATTTATGAAGAATAATTCCAGATCAATGAAGAAATCAAAGCAAGAAAATCTCCCAAGACTTGAATAAAAAGTTAAAAACACTTTTTCTCAATGTATTTCGTGTGCTAAGACTTCTTCTGACTAAAAATAACCTAAAAAGTATTAATAAAAATATTTAGAACCTTTTTATAAGTAAACAAGGAAACTGCTAAAACTGTTGCTGACTTCACCCTGACGTAAACAAGATTGTACAAGCGTACCTTGACTCATACATTGGCTGGCATCTGCTGAATCTGGCTAAGTGCTGGAAACTGGTACGGCTCGTACCATGAATCTATGAGTCGTACAATTAGTCGTGGTTTGATACTGAGAATTCTATCAACGTTCTAAACTTTTTCACGAATGGCTTGGTACAACTCGTATCTCACTTCTACGACCCGTGATTCCTCATACCTTGAGACCTACCAGTCTTCACTTTTTCTGAACTTTTCCATGGCTCTTGGTACGAGTCTTAGGTAGATCTCACAATTCGTGGTTGCCACCCATACCAGGAGACTTGGCCTGTGCAGATCTTCTAAAGTTTTCTATGACTGCTATGGTACAACTCGTACCATGAGTCGTAGTTGCCTTTGCCTTAACACTTTTGGCCTGGATCTTTCCATGACTCTCAGAACGGCTCATACTGAGGTCCGTACTTAGCCACTTTTCTACAATTTTCTCCATCTTTTGCATAATTCAACTCCAACATCTATTTTCCCTAAAAACAAAGTAAAAGTGCATCATATCCATATAAACACATCTAAGTCCATGCTTATTTCCTCTATTTTAAGAGTCGAAAGTGTTGTAAACCCACATCACATCAATACCTTCAACTTAATACTTTTACATGTCCTCAGGCAAAGAAAACAAAACTAAAAAAGATGCTTAACTAGAAAGTAAACTTAGAATACCTATAGCCAACACAACAAAATTTGCACTATGAACCACAATCAACTATTGACCCCTTTCTCATTCAAACTAAGTCAACTATGCAAACATATAACCAAAACTTATGACATACAGGGATCAAGATATGACATCCAACTATTAGCAGAGAATTGAGCTATCACCAATGTCATTCACATAGATAACTGGCAGAACACAACAGAAATCATGTACCCTCACCGCAAATGAAGTCCCCAACACTCACATATATATATAAATATAAAACTTGGGACTCAACAAGTAAGACTCTCACCCTCACAAAGAAGCTATGAATACTACATATCGTATACCATAGGTTTGCCCTTATTTTCTCTACTTTGTCTGTTCAGGCAGTTAAGCTAGGATCACTATAGGACTTTGTTCGGCTTGTAATGTAGCCTTCGAGCTGGGTATGGTAGATATGGAATTTAATGACTAAACCCTTCTTGGCACTACATACTCGTGGCTTCACTTTTCACTTTTTACCCCATTTTTTACTTTTTCAACTTTTTCTCCCTTTTCTCCGTTTAAATGCAATATGTGGGTGTGGCGTGTTTTTCTCATCTTTTTCATTTATTTTTATCTTTTATTTTCTTTTCTTTTCATTTTTTCTTTCTCAGCTCTTTTTCTTTCTTTTCTTTTCATGCCACACCTCGCGCTTCTTTAACTTTTTTCCTTTCTTTTGCACCTCCCCACAATCTATGCACCCCTACTATATCCACCATCAACTTAGGCATTTTTCCTGAGTTGAGGTTCACAATATCAAAAGAGGGACCAAGGACAAAATAGTTTCATTATAAACAATGGGAAAGGTGAAGGGTTAATCAAAGAAAAATAGTCAATATTAGGCTCAAAATTGAGATCAAGGGATTCATTTTATTTGGTAGGGTAATTGAGCTAAAATGGGTAAAATCAAAAATGGCCTATGATCATTTCCTAACTAACTATCCTAAAACCTATGTAACAACCAACCGGGCAAGTTCTAGATCCTCAACGCAGTATTGAACTAAGTATGATCCTCACTCACTCGTGGTACCCATTTGCATTGATTCTACCTATAGAGTTCATGCACGGCTAAGCTACAACTACACATGATAATAATATAAATGTCATACAAAGATCCACAGAAGTCCTACAATTACAATTAACTACATAGCTAATATCAAACAGGGTCAATTTTTTTCAAAATATCAAACTAGTGCATTTATTGGCTGTAAAGTAATCGTAAGCTACTTCTAATTAAACAAATAACAAAAATAAGCTAAACATACTGGTTCTACTAGACAGCATGTCCGAGAAAAAAGAAACACGGCAAGAAAAATCCTCGGACGAACAAGATACCCAAAAACTACAAGTACACTCCCTTTGAAAACCATGTTTCATCCCTGAAGCATAAACTATAAGAACAAGGGAAAGGGACATACTTGTGGCTACTAAGACTTCACCTTCCATGGGTTTTCTCTCATATAGCGCCTGATTTAATGTCACGACATGATGCAAGTCTCTTGACTACTCAGAATTCATTATGAAACTCAAAATCACCATCGATTGCTGAGACAACCCTAAACTCATTGGGCTGCTTCATTGACCGACAGACGTTAAACGTGATCTCCTCTTTATTTAGCCTAGATTTTAGTTGGCCAGCTTTAACATCCACCAAGGCTCTCCCAGTGGCCAGGAATGTTCACCCCAAGATAATGGGGACCTCAAAATCAACCTCATAATCTAGGATTATGAAGTCCGCTGGGAAGATGAAACGGTCCACCTTGAAAAGCACATCCACTAAGATCCCCATTGGCTTTTTAACTGTGCGGTCTACCATCAATAACCACATTGACATCAGTGTGGGGGCTCCCAAGCCTAGCTATTTGAATACAGTTAACAACATCAAGTTGATGCTTTCTCCTAAGTAACAAAGTGCCTTGCAAACTTAAAATCACCAATCATACATGGAATGGTAAAGACACCTGGATCCTCCTTCTTTTAAGGAAGGACCTGTGAAGCTATGGCACTACAATGATGCAAGTTACCTACCGGCTCATAGCCCGCGGACCTCTTCTTGGTCACAAGGTCCTTCATGAACTTGGCATATCCAGGTATCTGCTCCAATGCCTCGACCAATGGTATGTTCACAGATAATTGTTTAAGCATAGAGAAAAATTTTGGAACTTACCATCTTCCACCTTTTTCTTCATCCATTGAGGGAACGGTGGCGTTGGTCGAGGGATATCCTTATAAATTTACGTGACCCCTTGCTTCTTACCATTATCAGCTTCAGACTCCTTTGCATCAATTGGAGTCTCTTTCAACTCAGCTTCACCTGTGAGCTCATGCTCAGCAACCTCATCTTCCTCACCAAGATCAATCTCCTTTCATTTTTCTATCTCAACTAAAACTGGCAGAGGGGGATCAACTATGGTCTTTCCACTCCTAGTCATCACAGCCATATAGTGACTATCATTCCTTGGGTTTTGCACTGTGTTTCTAGGAAGTGTTCCCTTCTGCCTTTGGTTTAGGGAGGCCAACATCTGACCAAGCTGCTGCTCAATCTGTTTGATCGTTGTGACATGCGACTTAACTTTCTGGCTCATGCTAGATATATCTCCCTGAATGTCCCTTAGCTAATCATCAATGGATTTCACTTTCTTGAGCATCTCAGCCATCATGTTCTCCAATCTTGAGGGTCCAGTCTCCCCTCACATGCATTAGGAGGAACCTACAAACTTAAATGATCGTTGTGATATCTATCGTTCCTTCTCCATTATCCCTCTCGCTCATGACCTCGGCTCCTATCCATATACCCATTTTAATTGTAGTTGTCCCGATACTAGTTTTGACCTTGATTTCCAAAACCTTCGCACCAAATGTCCTATCCAAACCCTTGGGCGTTGGCCCAAGAACTCGCCACCTGGTTTTCCAAGAAGTTAGCTTCCTCCTCGAAATTTGAATGCTCCTGCCCTGGTTCCTGACCCTATGCTCCCATTGTGTTCACCTTTCTAGCACCAGCGCCCATGATATGCTTCGTGAGCAGGTTTAATGATGTTCGCATATGAGCCAGCTCCTGATCACGCTCCTCCATCTTTCTCAGTTGATTCGCAGACATACCAACAACATACGTACCTGCAGCTACTTCCGCTTCCCTAAGGTGCCAGGCCTTGTTCGTCTTAATCGCTCTATACAAAATAATGGCAAATTTGTACCACATGTGACTCATCAACACTCCTCCCAACTTTATATCTACTACAGCTTTATGTTGTTATTTATGGACCTGTAAAAGATTTTCAACAAACTGTCATATGGAATTTTATGGTTTGGGCACTTGTCCAGCTTCTTCTTAAATCTCAACCATGTCTCATGCAGTGCCTTAGTCTTCAATTGTCGGAAGTTATAAATTTCATCCTTTAACTGTAGCATCCTGGAGGGAGGGAAGAACCTTTCTAGGAAAGCCTATTTAAGCTCTCTCCAGTTGGTAATGGAGTCATTGGGAAACTCCGATAACCATAAAGTGGCCTCTCCAGAGAGAGAGAATGGGAAGAGTCTCAACCTAATCGCATCCTGGAGTACACCAGGTAACTTGTATGCCTTCCATATCCCGAAAAAATTCATCAAGTGTAGGTTAGCATGGTTAGCTGCATGACCACTAAACACCCCTTTCATATTCAGCAGTTGTATCATAGTGCTAGTGATATCAAACTTCACCCTAGCAAGCAAAAGTGGTGGTACGATGGCTCCAGTTGACTTGACTTCATTAATATTCGGGTCATCCTCATCATAGAACTGAGGAGCAGATCTCTGGCTCTATTGCCCCTTCCATGGTGTCCAGCATTCACTACTTCCTCCAGAGCATCCTCGACTTCCTAAAGTGCAGCTTGCCGAGCTTCTTCAGCCATACGGACCTCTCTCTACTCAAGGTTCTCCATTCTCTACAGAATTCGCTCTAATTCAAGATCAAAAGGAATCAGGGGGTTTCTGCTCCTTCAAGTACTTGGAATTCACCAAGGGACAACCTGTGGGTGTCAAAAACAAAAAGAAAACATAAATGAGGAAATAACAACTAAAAGTTAAACACAATAATTACTCTAATCCTAAGTTGTATTCCCCGGAAATGATGCAACTTTTTAATAACGCTCAAACTCACACTCCTAATAAAGTATGAAGAGGACGTTGTCAGTAAAGAACCCAACAAAGGTTGGGATCGATCCCACAGGAAATATGGTTAATGTATAGAATAACGCTAGTATTTAAGCTTTTAAGTGTGTTATCTCCAAAAGGGGGGTTTTATAAAAGCAATTATATGACAATGTTGAGAACTGATCGTTGTTTATCAAGATTATGCAGTTAACTAGGGTAAGTATTCCCTATGGGTTCATAACCACTTTGGGTTTTACACTTGTGATCTATCCCAATGCTTACTTGTAGAGCTTGATAACTAGGGTTCATCCAAATGACTGGTTCATCCCCATTAGATGATGATACTCAATCACCGGGTTAGGTCTCATGAGCGGTTTCACTTTAACCATTATCAATTTGTCCCAGATTAACTATCCTACGACCGCAGCTCAAGTCATACAATGACCCATAAAGATAAAGGCTTTGTTGTAATTCTCTTTTCCTAATCTCTACTTCTCTAGGTTCGAGCAAGTAAAGAATTCGGGCAAGTCCTAAGGTTGCGCTCCATTAAGAAACATTAAAGATGAAGAGAATATAATACAAGTGTTTAGCATTGGTTTAGAATCACTTTTTGCAACCCTAGTTTTTTAATTCACCACGGTTCCCACTATCCTAGTTATGGAGGCTTTAGCCTCTCATGATTGTAGAGAATTATAAGCATTCATAGACAAACACATAATTTAATACTTACAAAGATTATTGGAAGAAAAATCCACTTGATTATTGCAAGAATTTATGAAGAATAATTTAAGAACAATGAAGAAATCAAAGCAAGAAAATCTCCAAGACTTGAATAGAAAGTTAAAAACACTTTTTCTCGCTTTATTTCATGTGCTAAGACTTCTTCTGACTGAAAATAACCTAAAAAGTATTTATACAAATATTTAGAACCTTTTCCTAAGTAAACAAGGAAACTGCTAAAATTTCCACTGACTTCACCTACGACCCATAACAAGATTGTACGGGTTGTACCTTGACTCATACGTTGGCTGGCATCTACTGAATCTAGCTAAATATTGGAAACTGGTACAAATCATACCATGAACCTATGAGTCGTACAATCAATCATGGTTTGATACTGAGAATTCTGGCAATCTTCTGAACTTTTTTACGAATGGCTTGGTACAACTCGTACCTCAGTTCTACGACCCGTGACTCCTTCTCATACCTTGAGACCTGCCAGTATTCACATCTTCTGAACTTTTCTATGGCTCTTTGGTGTGAGTCTTAGGTAGATCTCACGATTCATGGTTGCTACCCGTACCAGGAGACTTGGCCTATTCTAATCTTCTGAAGGTTGTCTTCGAAATGTCACTCTCCCTAACTCTGAGCTAGTGATAGCCGAATCTGAGGTTAAGAAGCACTTAGCACCCTGAAGATAGTCAAACAAGTCATCAATCCTAGGGAGGGGATACTTGTTCTTGATTGTGACTATGTTCAACTGTCGATAGTCAATGCACATCCTAAGGAAGCCATCGTTCTTTCGAATAAAGAGAACGGGAGCACCCCATAGAGATTTACTAGGCCTGATGAAATCCTTATCTAGGAGATCTTTCAACTATTCTATCGAATCCTTTAGCTCAGCTGGAGCCATTCTATGAGGAGGAATGGATATGGGCTACGTATCAGGGAGAAGATCAATACCAAAGTTAATCTTCCACTCATGGGGGACTCCTAGTAGATGATCAAGGAAAACCTCTAGATACTCATATACAACAGGAACTAACTGAAGAGTCAGGGTCTCGAACGTACAATCCTTAACGCAAACTAGATGCTAAAAACAACCCTTAGAGATCATCTTTCTAGCCTTGAGGTAGGAAAAAAAGAGACCTACAGGCACAGCTGAACTACCCTTCCACTCTAGAACAGGCTCACCCAGGAATCGGAACTCTACCGTACGGGTTCTACAAATGACTGAGGCATAACATGCAGGAAACTAATATATAATGAATATAACATCAAAGTCGGTCATATATAACTCCACTAGGTTAGCTGAGGTGACTTTCTGAAGAATTGTGACAAGGCAATTTTTGTACACCCGTCGAGCTAAAATTGACTCACCGATCAGAGTAGAGACTAAGAAGGGTTCTGACAGGATTTCGGGATTGACTCTAAAACTAATAGCAACATAAGTTGTCACAAAAGATTAGGTATCCCATAGATCTAACAATGCATACACGTCAATATGGAATACTCGTAACATACCGGCGACCACATCGGGAGAGACCTCTTGCTCCTAGCGGAAAGATAGTGCATAAAACTGGCATTGACTGCCACCTGCACTTGAAGAAGCACCCTTTTGAGGTGGGCAAGCTGCTAGAGCTGTTGAAGTGGAGGCTGAGGCACGACCTCCAACATTATCCTGTCTAGCTGAAGGGCAATCTCTAAGCATATGTTCGAGCTTCCCGCACCTGAAACAAGCACTCTCCAGGGTGGTTCTTACCACACCTCCTACAAGTTGGGAAGGTGCGCTTGATCTTGGGAAGAATTGCATGCCCAAGTGATACTCAAATGCTTCATTTCTACTTGTTTATCTATTGTTATGTAAACATTCTCATGTGATTCTTAGTTAAATGTGAATTTATACTAACCAACATGATTAGTGTTGTTTTGCAGGTAAAAGGAAATTTTTGGAAGCTAATATATATGTTGGTGAAGTGCGGGAATGGACTTGGAAGCAAGAAGTGGAAGTTGACAAGGGAAAGTGGATAAAATAAGGGCTCCAGCGATGGCGCGTGTCCACACTACCATCGCGGAGAGCATTCTGCCTGGGATGAATTAATTATGTCAAATTCCGGTGGAGGTTCGCGTTACCTCCGTGGGCAGCAGGTAGTGCTCCGCGATGCACTCCGTATCCGTTGAGTGTGATTACATGGAACCTCAAGTTTGAGTGAAGGTCTTGCAATAGCACCGTGGCACTGAGAGCAGGCTCCGTGATACAAGTCATTCCACGTTGGTGCAACTGTGAGGCGATTTCCCGGTGGTCGCGATACGTGACTACGGAGGGAGTGCTCGCGATACACTCCGTTCCGCGTTGCTTTTTATTTCGGAAAAAATTATCAATAGTATAAATAGCACGATAGGTTTTATTTTAAACATTCCTGACTTGGTTGAGCAAGAACGTGGGTTACGGGAAGTTGAGAGGGCGAAAATTCTGGGGTTATTCTCTTCTCTTTCTCCTTTAATTTCAATTTAGCATCAATTCTACTTATTTGAATGTATAATCCACAAATGAGTGGCTAATTCACTTCTTGCTGAGGTTAAGGATAATTGTGAAGATGTAATTTGTTGATCATTTCAGTTTTCATCTGTTCCTCAATGGTTGTTCTATCAATTCTTATTTTTACTACATTAATGTTTGGCCAATATTATTGATATCTAAATCAATTTTGATTTTGAGAAAGGAATTGGACAGATGTGAGATTGGTAGAGATACGATCTTTTCTTGGTGTAAAATTGAAAAGATTTACATTCAGAATAAATACACTTATATCTGAAAGTCTTGAAATTAGTCAATTACGGAATTAGTTATGTATGGCTAGAAACATGAAATTCTTATATCACAAAAGTAGCAGAATAATGTCTCATGATTCTTAAATTGGATAGGAGTAGAAAAGATCTAATCCATAGGAAATTAATTCCTACTAGCAACCGAAGAAAGACAGCTGAATTAGTTAATAAATTACATCCCTGCATGTTTGTCTTAACCTCGGCTTGTTCATGCTATTGTTAGACTCAAATTATAATCTTGACTTAGATTCTTATTACTTAGTAAATTTTAACTCTTAAAACATTATTTATTTGGTTGTCTGCATTCATAGAGATATCGTTCACTGACGCTTAAGTTAATTAATACCGTAGTTCAGTCCTGTGGGATCGATACTTGGCTTGAAATAGGCCATTTTACTACTTGTATGACCACGTGCACTTGTGTGTGAGTTTTGATGGAACAAGTTTTTTGGCGCCGTTGTCGAGTATGGCAATTAGTAAATTTATTTTCTTAGTGTTAGTTTACAAGAATTCAATATAAGTGTTGACAACTTGATCTTAGCCTTACTTTTGCAGATATTGAATACTTTTGAACAACGGCAAGAGATGAGGGTTGAGTGGATTGTTTATAGAGAGCAGGAGAGACAATTTCATTGTCAAAGAAAAGGGGAATCTCTAGAAGAAGTTGCGGTTGCTAAGACCAGGCAATTCTGGAGCAACAACAGAATCCACCGCACTGGTGAGGGCAGTTTTAGTGCCCGAGGAGATGCCAGCAAGGCCGGTCAGCGAAGTAGCAATCCACATGCAAACAATGTTACATCTAGTATTCGCAGGACCCGAGTTAGGAGGAGGTTGAGCTTAAACGGAGACATGGTGCGGTTGTGTTGCACACCAGCAGGCAATTCACATGTCTCCCCTCACTTGAGATCCACAACTACATCTCCAAAACTTTTTGGAGATAGAAGTGACTACCCATTTCCACTGGAGTATCATCCGACTATGTAGGCTTACATTTTTTCCCATTCTTATTATTGGGGGCAAAAGAGTGGTTGGTGAGCCACCCGGGCTCTATCACTCTTAGGATGATCTAGCAAGAAAGTTTCTGATATGATTCTTTCCATCACAGGAAGACAGCCCGGAACTTAGAAGTCGATTCTAAGTTTTAAACAAAGAGAGGGTGAGAATTTGTATCAAGCTTGGAGAGTTCAAATCAATGTTAAGGGGATTGTCCTCATCATCACTAGTCTAATGATGTGTTGGTGCATACATTCATTGAGGGTTTGGAACCACATACAAAAATTTTGTTAGGGCTCGGCAATTGGGGGAAGGCATTGGAAAAGACTTATTAGGAGCTTTATACTTTGTTAAATAAGTATTTCTGAAAAATCTAGAATGGAATGCGGACTCATCACGAGGAGGAACCAAAGGAGCGGAGTGCTGAGGTGGATGGTTTACAGCTATCGCTGCACAGATAGCTGCGGTGCAAAATCAACTCCAGCACCCACTTCAGCGGTATAGGCATGAATCAGCAAAACCCCAGTCAATGCGATTCATGGTATGGTGTAAGAGTATATGGGAGTAATAGACACTCAGTGGAGTGTTTGTGCAAATCAGACTCGGTAAATTTTGTAAGGAACGTCAGAGGAATAATAATCAACAGTATGGCAATAGATTTTAACTCAAATTAGAGGAATACCCGAATTTCTCTTGGAGGAGTAGTAATAGCCATCAAGAGCGGAGTTCGAATCGGGGTGTGGAGAAATCCAAGAGGGCATCGAAAGGAATTTTCAGTCTCAATACGGAAGGAAACAATGCCTCCTCCACCACTAGCGGCATTGAGGACATGTTCAAACAATTATAGCTAATAGCTTCACAAATGCGAGCTGATTATGTGAAATTATGGCTAACATGGCAAATCACCAGTTAGCTACAAGGTGTTGAGTACCGGTTTGGACAGTGGCGGAGCTCAAAACACCAGGCCCGAAGAGAGGACTACCGAGTGATACTGACCCAAATCCCAAGCAGGTCAATACAGTGACCACAGGGGAGTGAGACTACAACTTAAGGAGGTGGAACCGAAAGACCACCTCGGCAATCTGGAAGCGGAGTGGATAAAGAAGGACATAATGATGTGAGGGGAAGGAAAATACGGTAGAGATAGAAGCCACCACCCCGTTCCCTCAAAGATTAAGAAGCACAAGGAAGAAACTTTCTTTAAGAAGTTCATGGAGGTGCTGAAACAGGTACACATTAATTTACCTTTGGTTGATGTTTTAGAAGTGCGAAATATACATAAAGTATATCAAGGACATTGTAAACAAGCGGTCGACGGAGTATGCTCGGTGGCTCTTGTGAGAGTGCAATTCCCGGATACAGAACGGGTTGCCGACAAAGCTCAAGGATCTTGGGAGCTTTACCATTCAGATCACAATCAGGCAAAGTATTTCAGGCTACGCGGATTATGTGATTTGGGAGCAAGCATAAAATTGATGCCGACATCGGTGTTCAAGTAGTTGGGGCTTGGCAGCCCTAGACCAGCATCACGTGATCTCTGGCTAGTTGATCGTTCTTTGGCCAGACCAGATGGTATAAGGCCATGAAGCTTCAGTCATTTATGATGAGCTATCGGCAATCAATGTGCTAAACGGGAAGAAATTCTTGATTGTTGACTCATAAGGGACCCATTAGAGAGAGAGCTTTGATGGGCTCCGATCATTTCGGAGACATGGCTACGTATGAGATGGTACAGATACTGAATGAACCAAAATGGTTTCCCAAAAAGCAAGACTTTCAGCCATTGATGAGGTCCTTGGAACCATTACCAAAACCATCAATTGAGGAGGCACCAAAGGGAGTTGAAGACATTGCTACATACAGAAGTATGTATTTTTTGGAGGAAGATGACACCTTGCCAGTCATCATTTCATAGAACTGACAAAGGCACAAGTGAAGGATGCATTCAGTGGTCCTCAAGAGGTGGAAAGCAATGGGTTGGTAAGTATGTCAAACATTAGGGAATTAATCCGGCTTTTTGCATACACGGTATTTTATGGAAGAAGGATCAATGGCAGTACAACATCGGCGGAGGTTGAATCCGGTGATGAAGTATGTAGTTGGAAGGAAGTGATCAAGTGGCTGGATGCAGGTACCCTTAAACATATCCCATTTGGAACCTTGATGAATGGGTCGAGTCAGATTCGATGTGTCCCAAAGAGGAGGGATGACCGTGGTCACCAGCGAAAGAATGAGAGTGATTCCCACACGTCAGTCACAGGCTGGCGAATATGCATGGATTACAGAAAGCTCAATAAGGCCACGAGGAAAGATCATTATCCTATCCCATTTATTAGTGAGATATTAGACGGAGTTGGCCAGGCCAAGAATATTATTGTTTCTTTGATGGATATTACGGCTATAATCAAAGAGCCATAGCACCGAAGGACCAGGAAGACCACTTTTACATGTCCTTATGGGACATATGCTTTCAGGCGGATACCCATTTTGGTCTATGCAATGCACCAGCTACATTCCAGAATGCATGATGGCGATCTTTCACGAGTATAGTGGAAGATTTTGTCAATGTATTTATGGATGACTTTTACGTTTTGGTAATTCGTTTGCTACATGTTGCAGAATCTTGACAAGTGCTAGCTCGTGTGAAGACTCTAACCTTGTACTCAGGCGGGAGAAATGTCTGCCTTTTAGTCAAGGAGGAGTATCGTCCTTGGACATAAGTGTCATGCAACGGTTTGGAAGTCGATCGTGCAAAGAATGAAGTGATCGAAAAGCTATCGACACCAGTGTCAGTGAAGGAATTGTTCGCAGTTTTCTCGGACATGCAAAAAGTTCTTACAGACAGTTCATCAAGAATTTCTCTAAATTTCTATATAGATATCTGGTTCCTGAAGAGGTGAAGTTCGAGTTTGTTGAGGATTGTGTTAAAGCATTGGAGGTTAAAACAGAAGCCGGTAGAAGCACCTATTCTCATTTCCCTGGATTAGGAGTAACCGTTTTTAGTAATGTGATACAAGTGACATAGTACAGTAGGAGGCAATATTAAGGGCAGCGGAGGAATAGAATTTTCATTCCATTCATTATGCAAGCAAAACGCTTGACACAGCCAAGTCAATTATATAGTCACGGAAAAGGAGATGCTAGCATTGGTGTTCGCATTTGATAAATTCAGGTCCTACTTGGTGGGTTCTAAAGTAGTGGTGTATACCGTCATCGGCAATTCGGTATACATTTAACAAGAGGGTGCAAAGCCTAGACTAATCAGATGGATATTGTTGTTACAAGATTTGTTACAAGTTCGGGATAGAAAGGGGAGCGAGAATCAATTGGCAGATCACCTATCACGGCTAAAGTCAGTTGCATGTAGAGAAGGTGTGACATCAAAGAAGAGTTCCCGGATGATCGGCTCTTGGCAATAAGGAAAGTGAAATCCCTTGGTATCTGGGGAACATTGTGAATTTGCTGGTAAGTGGGAGTCTGCCCACTTGGGAGGTATACGGCTCAGCAAGTAAGTTGGTGTGATTGCAGTGTTACACATATGGGATGAGAGCATATCTGTTTTAGCGGGGACCGGATCAAGTGATGGGACGATCGTCCTAGAGAGCCATATTGCAGAAGTATTGAGTTGTCATTCATCGTTGTATAGAGCACCACGGAAGTGAGCGAACAGCTCACAAGGTACTTCTGATCGAGTTTCTTTTGGCTTACACTGTTTAGAGATTCTATGGCATATGTAAAAATGTGTGATAGATGTCAAAGAGCAGGCACAATAGGTAGAAGAGCCCAGGAGATGCCACTCGGCGAATGTGCAGTAAGTCTTTGATGTATGGGGAATAGACTTCATGGGCCAGTTCCCCACCGTCATTTAGTAATCGTTACATCTTGGTAGCCGTTGACTATGTATCTAAGTGGGTCGAGGCAACATCTTGTCCCAGGAATGACAACAAGGTGGTGACAAAATTTATGAAAAAGCATATTTTCACCGAGGTTAGGACACCCAGGGCCTATTACTTGATGATAGAGGCTCACATTTTTGAATGCGAGTTTCAAAATTTTCTAGCTAAGTATGGGGTGCGGCAAAAGGTAGCAACAGTGTATCATCCCCAAACTAGTGGGCAAGTGGAGGTGTCGAACAGAGAGATAAAGCAGATTCTACAGAAGGCGGTGAATGCACAATAAATTGATTGGTCAAGCAAACTCGACGATCGTTGTGGGCTTATAGAGCTGTACAAGGCATGACTTGGAACTTCTCCGTACAGATTGGTCTATGGAAAGGCATTTCATCTGCTGTGGAGCTGGAACATCCAGGCTTTTGGGCCGTGAGAAAGCTTAACATGGATCCAGAGCTAGCGAGAGAAGAAGAGTGATGCAACAGCGAACTAGATGAGTTTCGATGGCATGCTTATGAAAGTGCCAAATGCTACAAGGAGAAAATGAAGGTATTACGACAGGCATATGGTGCATCGATATTTGAGCCGGGGCAGAAAGTGGTGTTATTTAACTCAAGACTGAAGCTTTTTCCAGGTAAATTGCGGTCCAAGTGGTCAGGGCCGTTTGAAGTGGTGAGGCTGACCCCATGGGGGCGAGTGGAGTTGCGCGAAGATAGAAGTGCCACGTTTTGGTTGAATGCACCCAGCGATGTAAGGGTATTGGGGTGAGGATGATTTATTTGAAGACATCCTTCACTCTAGAGGATGATTGAGCATGAATAGCATCGAGCCGCGACGGAAAATCTGGGCGTTGCACGGGAGCGACCACGTAGATGTGTTGTAATAGAAAAGTAGAATTATTTGAAAAAAAGCAAAGAAAAAGAAAAATAAAAATTGTTGTGTTGCAACTGTGATTTCTAACCAGTTTCTTATGGTAGAAAATGATTTTTTCAGGTGGAGACGGAGGCAAAATACAAAAAAGCACAAGAAAAAAATCAAGGTAAGAAAGTAAAATTGGCACATCCCGGTGAGCTGCGCGATGGCTCCGTGTCACGAAGGGAGGACTCAGGTATTTGCACTCCGTGACACGTTGAGGCTTATTTCGGATTTTAAAATCCGAATACTGCGTGATAACTCAGTGTCACGGCTTGATGCTCCGCGTTTGCACTCCGTGACATGTTGAGTGTAATTTCGTGTGGGTCACCTCGGATCACACCGGGTAACCACGCGAAAAGCCTCATTTTAACCCCAAATTCCTTCCTTTTTTTTCCTATTCTCTCATTTCCTCCACGACCCGCTTTTAATCCCTTCTCCCCAGCGTGACACGGACTTGGTGATCAACTTTCTTCAAGTTTCTTCGATTTCATCGAAGTAAAGGTATGTTCTTGAATTTTCCTTATTATTGCTCAAATTATTGATTCTTGAACATGTTTGGTAGTTAAACCTTGACCTAAGTGAGAAATAGCTTGAAATCTATCAAACTCATGATGAAATAAGTGGCATAAATATAGGTAAGTGAACATTTCACAGCTACTATGTTTTATTGGGAAATCCTTGAAATTGCTAACTAGGGTTGGATGAATGGGAAGAAGACTAAATGCTTTAAAATGTTGATAAATTGGGCTGTGCATGTTGGGTGAAGTGAAATGTATCTAGTGATTGATGTTGAATATGCTAAGTTAGAAGGGAGTTTTCATTGAGAATGCAATTGGAGAATTACATAGGTTGTTGAAAGAAAAATGCAAAGTGCTAATGATGATGTAATTAAATCGATGGAGAAATTCACTCTTATTCATTGTACGAAGTGCAGGTAGTACAAAGTAATTGCTCCATCTGAGCTTATGAATACACTAAGCATTTTGAATGCTAAGAATGGCAAAATCATGAATGTCTTGTCGGTGTATTTGATTGCGGCTAAAGACTAAGTGTGGGAGTGATCCAATTAAACCCAACCTTAGTTGTAGCTAATTATGACTTGCATAACAATGGGGTACATGTGTTTGAATGCTCACGAGGAACAATGTCGGGCCCGGCACAGGGACAAGGGCAGGGCGCATCCACGTCAGGCGCCGGCGAAGAGGGTAAGATTGGGAGCAGGCGGCACCGGTGGTTCCTAGAGGTCAACGCCGACAATACGGAACCCAGATGGGTGAGCGAAGAGGAAGAAAGTGGTATGCTAAACATAAAACCAAATACTTCAGGAGGAAGCGGAATAGCCGCAGGAACGCTTCAGCACGAATTCAGCGGATTGTACACGAGTTGACACCATTTGGGCTAAGCTGCATTTTGAAGAGCCGGGAGTGCAATCTCCATCTTATCCGGGAGTTCTGCAATTGGAACCCGGCCTTGCAGCCACACCATAAAAATCGAGAGGAGCAGGATTGTCTGCTTTTGAACCCACCATCTGGAATGCAATCCTGGGGGCGCGGGACCCACAGGACGCTCATGTCCTCCCATCGAGTGAACATCACTCCACCTATACGGACATCATACGCACCTTATGTGGAGCCCGATTGACCAGTGGGGTAGGCACAAGGAGAGGGCTACCATTAGATATTTTATTACTCATATGAATAGGGAGAGGCCAGATTTGGTTGAAGATTGTGTGTTCATGCTGATCCAGAGTGCACATGACATATGTCACAGGATAGAGTTTACAACATACAGTGTATGCCACGATGAAGGGGCTAGAAATCCAATATATTTGGGTGGTGATCATCTCCGTCATGATGAGAGCGGCTTGCATCGAGGCATAGGCTGCAGGTTCGGTGGTCACTTACCATGTTCAGAGGGCCACGATATTGAGGAGGAGGCCCTGATTACATCCCGCAGATGACGGCGTACCTTGAATATCACCAAAACCAAGGCACTGACACTACTTATGGCGGGAGTGCTCACACTAGCCGAAGCGACATGCTCGAGATGATCGATACATGGCCCACATGTACGGGATGCAGATGTTGCAGTTGTGTGCATCAGCGGGAGGCCGGCAGATGTTTGTGGCAGAATCAGGTTGGATTACCCATTCAATGAGAATGCCCGGGCTTTATGCAGAATTGGGGCCCGCATTTGTGGAGCCCGTGGATGACAATGTCCCCACTGATGAGGGAGACACGCCGGGGACTCAGACAGTGATGTTGAGTCGGACCGGGGCGGCGGGGCGATTCTGATATGGGAAACGAAACCTTGGCACTTGATGAAAGTTGAATACTTTGATTAATGCGAGTTTCACCAAGCAACCTTTGTGATATTTTGCAATTATGTGAACACTGGGGATAGTGTTTGGTTTAAATGTGGGGTAGAGAGTAGTTAGGTGCCTTGAAATTGTTTGTTTATGTTTGCTTGTGCTAAATGTGACCTTGTGACTGTTGTGTTTTGTGTTGTAATTAATTTGGTGTTGTAATGAATGTTGGTGTTGTTGTGGTGTTGAGCTGCTGTTTGTTGTGTTGTGTAAATATTTTTCCAAATTAATATTTTTATCTTTTTCTATCAGAAATTTTTTTTTGGAATTTTTTTATATTGGGTGCTTTTACGAATAGTCCCATTGAACCAAGGTCGTAGATAGCGACGGTTCCCTATGATGGATGGATAGGCAGCTGTCTTAAGAAATGTAGTCGATGAGGTAGTTTATGTTTTTCTTTTCTTTCTTTTGTTTGCTTTCCAAGCGTATCGCTATAATAGTTTGGAATTCTTTTTACGTGTTGTACATGATACTAATGATACAAGTGTGAATTCATTATGAAAGCATGCAAATGTGTTAAACATGTTGAGATACCTGGTCAGAGTTTGATTCGGTGTGATCCGAGGGCTTAATAGTAGATTCAATTAGATGATTGAAAGTATGCTGAATATGTCTTGAGTTGAGCATGTGCAATGAGTGTGAGGTAGGGTTTATTCCATGCTATTGTAGAGTGTCAATTTGCCTGGTGTGTGTACTAAATGAAATGAAGGATGTGGATTGTAGGAAAGGATGTAGGCATTTCTTTGAATAAACCGAAAGTTTCTCCTTATCCTTACCTACCTTGAATGTACATCCTAGTTAGCCCCATTGAGCCTTGTAGGCCTATTTTTTTTTCTTTGGTTTACAAACCAGACTTAATCCCTTCTTTTTCATTAGCGTGAATTTGATCCAAAACTCTTATGCGCTTAAGAAAAATAATTTTCCCACAGTGTGTAAAGGGTGAAATTGTGAAGCGAGGCAGCGAGAGTTGTGAAAGCTAAAGAAAGGTCAAGGTTTCACTTGTTGAAATTGATTAATTAATAGTAAGTAAGAAAATTCATGAATGAGAAAAAAATAAAGATGCATAACTACTCTTTGCTAGTAATTCAGTGTGCTTAAGAAATGGGAACAAAAACAAGAAGAAAATTCAAGAATGAGAGGATGGAGGAGGAAAGCAATACTCGTAATGAAGGTGGGATGTATTGATAAGCTCTTAGGGAAGCTAGTTGCTATTGTTGTTATTGTGTTACTAGTTCCTTGGCTTACATTCCCCAACCCACATTAAGTCCTACGTGATCTTACATCACGCATCCATATATTAGTGGAGTAAAGCACTAGAGAGCAAGAAAAACATGGTTCATGACATGATGCATGTGTGAATTCTTTGGAGAGAGAGCAAAATCGTATTCATTACCCCCTACTAGTGCTTTGGAAATTGTATGATGGCAAATGGGGTAATTCTCTTGTCATTTGTGAGGGGCACATGCTTGACAGAGATTGAATTTCATGTTGGATGTCTTGATCGGTTGATTTTGAGTTTGCCAAGATCGAGAATCGATTCTTGGAGTTTAGGAGGTCTTAATGTGGTGTGCTTCATTGTATTGATGAGACCATGCATATTTTCTTGATGATTTGCTATCTTAAATAATATGTATAGCCGTGGCTTGAATAGTCTATCAAAGTAATATCGTGAGTGTCAATTGCATGAGATGTGAGTATTGTTCGAGGGGCGAACAAGGTTTTTTAAACATGTGAGGTAAGTGATCTTGGGCAGAATTGCATGCCCAAGTGATACTCAAATGCTTCATTTCTACTTGTTTATCTATTGTTATGTGTGCAGTCTCATGTGATTCTTAGTTAAGCGAATTTATACTAACCAGCATGAATTAGTGTTGTTTTGCGGGTAACGAGGAAATTTTGGAAGCTAATCTTATATGTTGGTGAAGTGCGGGAATGGACTTGGAGACAAGGGAGAGCAGCAAAGATAAGGGCTCCGCGATGGCGGCGGAGTGTCACGCTACCATCACGGGGCAGCATTCTGCCTCGGATGAATTAATTATGTCAAATTCCGGTGGAGTTAGTTACCTCCGTTGCACGAGAGGCAGTGCTCCGCGTGCACTCCGTGTCACGTTGAGTGTGATTACCTGGAACCTCAAGTTCTACAAGTGAAGGTGCGCGGCCGCACCACATGGCACGAGGCAAGGCTCCGCGATACAAGTCGTTCCACGTTGAGGTGCAACTACGGGAGGCGGAATTTCGGTGAGGATCGCGATAACCGTAGCACGAAGGAGTGCTCCACGATACACTTTCCGTGCCACGTTGCTTGTTATTTTGGAAAAAATTCTCAATAGTATAAATAACAAACTTAGGTTTTATTTTAAACATTCGCTTGGTTGAGCAAGAACGTGGGCTACGGGCGGTTAGGAAGGACGAAAAGTCTAGGAGTTATTCTCTTCCTCTTTCTCTTTAATTTCAATTGCTTGTATGAAATCACAAATGAGTGGCTAATTCACTTCTTGCTAAGGGTAAGGATAATTGTAGAGGATTGTAATTGTTGATCATTTCGGTTTCATCTGTTCTTCAATGGTTGTTCTATCAATTCTTATTTTTACTACATTAATGTTTGGCCAATGTTAATGTATATCTAGAAATCTAATTTTGATTTTGAAAAGGAAAGGAATTGGACAGATGTGAATTGGTAGGATATGATCTTTTCTTAGTATGGGTGAAAAGATTTACATTGAAGATAGAAATATATCTGAATCTTGTTAGTCAATTACGGAATCGGTTATGTATGAAACGCTAGAGCAGCAAGTTGCTTATATCACATAAATGTAGAATAAGGTTCATGATTCTTAAATTGGGTAGGAGTCGAAAGTCAATCCATAGGCAATTAATTCTGACCAGCAACCGAAGAGAAGATTAGCTGAATTGAATTAATAAATTACATCCACTGCATGTTTGTCTTAACCTCGGCTTGTTCATTGCTTTGTTCGAGACTCAAATTATAATCTTGACTTAGATTCTTATTACTTAGTAATTTTAACTCATAAAACATTACTTATTTGATTTGTCTGCATTCATAGAGATATCGTTCGCTGACGCTTAAGTTAATTATTACCGTAGTTAGGTCACGTGGGATCGTGCTTGGCTTGAAATAGGCATTTACCTACTTGTACGACCACGTACCTTGCGTGTAGTTTTCATTCGAATAGCGCTCCCCGTGGTATCTTTCCCTAGAGTTTGACGCTCTTCCTGTCTGATCATGCATGGGTCTGGATGGGACTTGGGCGTGGTGGAGAGCTGGGGGCGCGGCCTCGAGGTGGGAGTGGGGGTGAAGTCCACCACCGAACCTTTGTTGGAGGCGGCTAGCTCCTGTCCTGGCCCTCTTGGACTCTCTCTCCTTCTCTTCTCATTTACCTCTATCTACTTAGCGTATATGACCAACTACCGAGAAATATGAGTCTTTGTTCAGTATAGCAATCATCCCTTAACCGGCGAATATGCTACTCCATTCACAAACTTGCTAATACGAGTCCTGCGATCCACAACCATCTCCAGCATATATTTAGCAGGCAGTCAGGTGAACTCTAAGGCATAATCCTGGATAGTCCTGTGGTTCTGCTTCAAGTTGACAAACTCCACTACCTTTGCCTCTCTCATCTCCCTAGGGAAGTAACCTATCGGCGGCCACAAACTCATCCCAGCTCCCACGGGAACATACTCCATTGCTATACTCTCCTTCCTTGAAGGAACTATATATAGAGAAGCCCCTTTCAGCTAATAGGAGGCTAGGTCTACACTCTCCTCTCCCATCCCCCCATAATTTGGATGATCTTCTGCACCTCCTCAATAAACTCATGCGGAGATCCTCATCCACCGCTTAACCTCCCGAAACTCACGAGGGTTCATCCTAGAAAGTCTTGTACTCTCTTTGTTGCTGCATTCCCGTTACGGGGAACATGGGCCAGATCACAGCGGCTGAGCGGTCATGACACTGTTCCAACATTTGAGAATATCACCGTAGACTGCGCATGAGTGACACCTTTCAGGAAAAGGGATCCCGGTATTTGGAGGTGGTAGAGAGTGGGCAGTGCCCATCTCTATAGCCATTTCCATTGCCATTTCTTCTACCATTTACTCAGTGTGGGCATATTTCTGCAATGCATATAGCACAGGTTAAAGGAATAAATAGGTATTTTCATCATACAGCATGGATCATAAAAGAGGGAAATTTCCTATAACGTCTTGTAACACCTCTTCCCTATAAGTGGCACGGCTTCATGCCCATGAAAAAGACTCTACTTAACGCGGCCTTCCAAACCTAGGACTCACCTAAACCTTTAGCTCTGATACTAAGTTTGTGTCATGACTCGAGCATGGACCCCGGAATCGAGACATGGTACCTAGAACTTTACGAATAGCTCCAAGCCCCAACCCATGGCATATTCCTTGACTCAAGAATCATAAATTAAAAGAAAAAAACTTAAAACCTTAAACATGAATATGTGAATTCTATGTACCATAAAATAAAACACAAAGAGTGACGTACATCTGCAGCTGAGTCAACTGGCCACATGTTTTTCTGAAAAGCCTCTTGTCATAGATGGACTGATGATGAGCAACTCAACTGGTCATTAACTCTGAAACTAGTATGATATGACAAAACATAGCTAAAGAATGTCCTTGAAAAATTAGGTCACACCAACACTAGGACTGATCTGGACTGATTGGGAGTAGGTCTAACAGCGTAGCTGAGTCTAGTCGCCCGAACTATCGCGAAATGATATAACGCCAAAGTATGCAGTCGATACTTTGAATGTCTTGGTATACAGAGTGAGTAAAAACATGCCTGTTAAAATACATAAAGAGTTCATGAAAGTAGGACATTTCCAACATGAAGGCAATAGTCATGATTTAGGCATGAGGGCTCAAGGTTTCAAGACAGTCATAAGTTAGTCATAGTATATCCATAAAAGAAATCTTGTAGAACATAACTTGAGCCAAATTGTCGATCATGAACATGCATAAAATTATAAGGAACTGTGGGAGGATTTATCATAGCGGCACCATCATGCTAAGCCCATATGATGCCCCAACTGTAATCGCTCAGTGGACAGAGCCGCCCCAAGCTTCCCAGGCAGGGGAAAATGACATAGTCAGCGTTACTAAAAGCAAGCCATTATGGTTTAACATGAGCATAGTCCCACGTTGACACGTAGTTATAAGTTGCAGGTTCACCGGAACCCCCAACCAACTTCGGTGCTAGATACTACTCCTAAAACACTAAACATACCTCATAGAGCAATCATGAAACATACTTGAAATACATGGGCTAGTCAAAGTCATAAGATACATGAACATGCTGTGGGTGGACTAGGCGCGAAAGGGTCGTGAGTCGTCCATAAACATAAACATGATACTTGTAAAATCTATGCATACTTGAGAAAGTCATGATACTTGAAATTCATAAATTCATGAGGGGTTATTGTAGAAATCATACATCATGATCATAATACATGACTTAAAACTTGAGATTTGATATCATAAGAAAATCATAGGATTTAGATAGAGAACTTGATCCTAAAAGTTCATAATCATGCTTGATAGTAATTTCATGAAAGACTTGATAGAAATACAAAACCTAATCCTTAAGTCATCAATTCGATCATGCTAAGCTAAACTCATAGGAGAATCATGGAGAAATTCAACAATGCCTAGTAGAGCCCTAGAAATTTGAGATTAG
This sequence comes from Datura stramonium, assembly GCA_018107945.1. Taxonomy (NCBI): domain Eukaryota; kingdom Viridiplantae; phylum Streptophyta; class Magnoliopsida; order Solanales; family Solanaceae; genus Datura; species Datura stramonium. The sequence goes on from JACEIK010010998.1 coordinate 25,535, forward strand.
GGTATGGGGAATGGGAGATCGGGTTTCAATTTGAGAAGGGACATGAGGGTGGAAGAACCCCCTCACATTGATGAACCCCACATCGTGGGTAAGCCAGGATTTCTATACTTGGATTGAAACCCAAAGAGAATTGGAGAGGATGAGAGTGAAGAACCTTAGCTTGTTCTTGAGATCCTTGAGGGATTTTGATCTTCAAATTTGGGTGTTAGTAGTAGAATGAGAGTTTTAAGGTGAATATTCATAAATCCTCTTTCCCAAGCTTAAAACTATATAGTTTAAGAATTAGGAGTTTAGAAATTATGAAAACGCCCTTAATGATTTAACATGGAAAAGCACAATGCCCAGGTCACCAGAGGACCTAACAGTCGTTAGACCAGCTTGGACGACTTCGTGTTCACCATAATTGTCACCTATGGAATTTTCCCATTCTTTCATCCTTCCTAGACGATGACTCGGTTGACGCGAGTCTCAGCGGGGGTGGCACCACAACTCGCCTCCACTCGTCAAGTCTCCTGGAAGTTCAACTCTCTCTCCCTTCTACATGCTTAATGGTCAACCCGACTTGTGGGGTTTCGCAATGACTCATCCCACCATCCATCATAACTATACAGAGATATATTTTCTCTAACTTTCACGCACAGCAGACACATAATGACCCTTCCAGGTCATAATGGGTCACTAAATGATTCATTTTGTGACCTGGGTGGACCCTCTGGCCTGCTCTATTTGACTCTCGGAATTACGATCTTAAGGACTTTTGGGAATTATTTATAGTCTCCTATGCCAAAATGGGCCACCCATGAGTTATATCACACACCTTTTTCATGGTTCTACCCTTGGCAAAATACGAACACCCTCTGACTAGGGATTTATAGGTCAGGCTCATGTATGCTCACGTGGGGTATATCGGTTATAGAATCTCCCACTATTTATCATGATTTTTAGTTACTCATGTTCATGACTTATGATATTATGTTTCTATAATATACTTGGCCCATTGATCCAGTTTTATGAAGGTTTTCACTTACAAGTTCAAGCATGACAAGTTATATGATATCTAATTCTAAACCTTGGGTCATCATGTTCATATTATGATAAATAGCTTATGCTTATGTATACTTTGGATTTATTGTTTAAAGCATGTTTTCCTTAATCTCTCGATCCTTTTGATTTATATGCATGATTTTTACTATCATTTTACTAGCATGTTATGCTCAGTTCATTCTAAGTACTGATTGCATGCTCTAGCTATATTGTCTCATGATAAGGTTCCGTGATCCGGCTCGAGTCTCACGGATAGCTTGCTCCCCAGTCAAAGTCATCCCTATTCTCCTTAGGTGAGTCCTCATTCTCGAGGATGTTGTGGTTTTATGTTTTGCATGTCTTTCAGTTTCAGACCTAGAGGGTTGGTTGGGGGTGTTGTCCCATCAACCCATCAGATGCTATAGAGGCTTTTCGGAACGACATGTTATAATATTTCAAGCGATGTTTGGTTTTTTATTATTCTTATGTTGACATGCGTCTTAGATTCCCGCTATTTCATGCTTATGTTTAAATTCCACTTTGGTTATGCTCTTGAGTTTCTATGCATATGTCATGAGTTAGCTTGGAGCCATTCATGGTTAGAGGTCTAGGTGTCTCGTCAAGGGTCCATGTGCGGATCATGACAAAGTGGTATCAGAGCAAAGGTTTAGGTGTATCCTAGGGTGTCTAAAAGCTATGTTAATAGACTTTTTTCCATGGATGTGAAGTGCGCCACCCTTGGGGAGGCTACAAGACACTATAGGAAATTTTCCTTCTTTCATGATCCATGTCGTGCAATGAAATACTAGTTCTATTCCTCTAACTCATTCTATACGCAATTGTATAAATATGCCTCTACGTCGAGTAAATAAAAGGATAAATTGCAACACAAATGGCCATAGCAATGGCATGGAGACATAGGCTTGCGAAGCCCGGCCCCACCAGCACACTAGCGGATCCCTTGCACAGCGAGTCACTCATTCCGAGTTCGGCGGCATTTCCAGATTAGCACAAGCCATGACCGCTTAGGTCAACTGGTAGGCAGTGGCCCATGTTCCCCAGAATGAGAATGCAGCGGCGACGAGTGTGAGACTTCCCTCAAGATGAACCCATCTGTGTTTCTTGGGTCGAAAGTTGATGAGGACCACATGAATATAGAGAGGAGGGTGCGGACTTAGCCTCCTATCGGCTAAAGGGGGTTCCTCACATATAGTTCCGTCAGTGGAAAGACAACAGGAGAGTTGGAGCGGTTTCCATGGGTCGGGATGGGTTTGTGATCACATTGCTTGGATAGGTTTTTCTAGGGGAGTTGAGGGCGAAGGCGGTGATTCGTCAATTTAAAAACGGGGTGCAACGAGGACATCGGGGAGTATGCCTTGATTTATCCAGTTGTCCAAGTATGCACCAGAGATGGTTGATCTGAGAATCGTATGAGCAAGGTTCGTGAATGAGAGGTGGCAGATTCCTTGGTCAAGGGTTGCAGGACCTCCATGCTCATTAATGATAGATATCTCTGAGTGATCATATATACCCAGAGATAGAGGCGAAACATATGAAGGAGGAGAAAGAGGGAGTCAAGATGGCCAGGACCCAGGGAGCTATGGGCACTTCCAATAGAGGTCCATGGCAGACATCGCCTCAGTCACAGTCATCGGCTGACCCATCCTTCGGCCCGATTATGCAGTCTAGATCAAACATGACCATAAGAGTAGAGCGTCGAGGCTCTAGAGGCTAGGGGAGCATGGCAAGTAGGCACTTTTCCAGCTTATGCAAAAGGTGCGCCAAGGACCACCCTGGGTGATGTTTAGTTAGCTCATACGCTTATTTATAGTGTGGCAAACCTGGACATAGACTTTCAAGGATTACCCATATTGACAAAACGGGGGCGTGGTGGAGTCCGCACCTAGCCACTAGTTAGGCCCAGCTCTTTTGGCTCGCCATTTCAGCAAGGCATATCTTACAGTGCAAGTGGTAGTCAACATAAGAACAAGTTTTATGCACTATCATCTCATCAGGAACTGGGAGGTCTCTTCCGATGTGGTCCAGCGATATGCTACGGAGTCTCCATCTTATATGTATGCATTGTTAGATACGGGGGAGCTATTTTATTATTTGTGATTCCTTATGTTGCTATTAGTTTCAGAGTTAGTCCCAAAATCCTTTTATAACCCTTCTCAGTCTACTCCTGTCAGTGAGTCATTCTTAGCTCAACGGGCATACAAAAATTGCCCTATCATGATTCTTCAAAAATTCACCTCGGCCGATTTAGTGGAGTTAGATATGACCAATTTAGAAGTTATATTATGTATGGATTGGTTACATGCATGTTATACCTCAGTCAATTGTAAGAACTTGTGTGGTAGAGTTTTGATTTTAGGGTGACCAGTCCTTGAGTGGAAAGGTAGTTCGGTGCTTGTAGGTTTCTTTGTTTCCCTATCTCAAGGCCAAGAAGATGATCTCTAAGGGTTTTTGTATATCACTAGTTCGGGTCAAGGATTCTACGTCTGAGACCCCGACTCTTCAGTCTGTCCCTGTTGTATATGAGTATCCGGAGGTGTTCCCGGATGATCTACTGGAGTCCCTCCCAGCGGGAGATTGACTTTGGGTGGCCTTCTCTAGCCACACAACCTACATCCATTCTCCTTATAGAATGGCTCCAGCCGAACTACAAGGGGATTGAAAGAACAATTGAAGATCTCTAGTTAAGGGTTTCATCAGACCTCGCAAATACCATGGGTTGCTCTAGTTCTCTTTATGCGGAAAAGGATGGGTCCCCTTAGAATGTGCATTGATTATCGGCGGTTGAACAAGGTCACAGTCAAGAATAAATATACCCTCCCCAGGATTGTTAGCTTATTCGGCCAGCTTCAGGGTGCTAAGTGTTTTCAAAGATAGACCTCGAGATCCGACTATCACCGGTCGAGTTAGGAAGTGACATTAGAAGATAGCCTTGAGACTCTATATGTTCATTATGAGTTCGTAGTTATGTCTTTTGGACTAACAAATGCTCCTGCAGCTTTGCTGAATTTGATGAACAGGGTGTTCAAGCGGTACTTGGACATGTTTATGATTGTCTGATATATAATATTCTCATATACTCTCAAAGTGAGAATGAGCATCTTGCTTATTTGAGGATTGTGTTACAAACTCTCAGGATCCAACTGCTGTTGCTAAATTCAGCAAGTGTAAGTGTAACACTTGGAAAATTTGAGCGATAAAGAATTATGCTTTTGAGGTAGGACTAAGAGTACATAATAGGCTAATAAGGAAGTTTTATGAGTAATTTGAATCATCTCGTGATAATATTTAAGATTGGACATCGATCAAGTTGTAGAACAAAATTCAGAAAAAGTTATCGCAAAATTTCCATCTTGATTCTTTGAAATTAAGGTCAAATGTCTCAAGTATTTTCTCCCAATATATAAGGATTAGGGGTGTGCGACCTAAAATTAAGTATACATGAGTCTAGTTTCCGGCGCCATTTTCGTCAATCCAACTAAGTAGAGAGATTCGCATTTCGCGAAACTGCAAAAACGGAGCACCTCCACAAGGTCTTAAGGCGATGGAGAACTATAAATAGCCCTTTGTTAAGTTGTTCTTCATCCAAATTCATTTCAGCAAGTTTCTTCATGATAAACCTCTCTCTAACTCTCCCTTAAGTGTTCTAAGTGTTCCTAAGGTAAGAAGACATGGTTTAACATGATTTTATGTCAGAAATCAGAATCGTGTGTAGTCCGTGGTTTGGTGTCTTTCCGGGCTGTTAGGTACTTGGCTGTTTCGTGGTGAAGCTATTGGCATTAATCATATTTATTTTGTTCCCCTTAGTTTTTAAGGTTGTTTATAGGTGTTTAACGCTGATAGGTTGTTCTCTCAGAGTTTCTACCCATCAATTCCTATGAATCTTATCGAGTAAACTTTGTTTGTCTTTTCTTGTTATTGAGTTATGTTGGCTGTGTTTAGTCAGAATATTGGACTTCCTTTAGGAAGTATTTTCATGGTTTTTAAGGCTCAAGTTCAGCTAGTCTTGAAGCTAAGGTATGTTAGGCTTTTCTCTCCTTTATCGGCATGAATTCCATAGTTGTTGTCGTCCGTGTTGATATGTGTGTTAGCTGTTTGCGATGGATTGTATTTTGCTATTATTGAACTCTTGTTCTTCTTTTATATGTTGATAAAGTTTTGAATAAGTTTCTGGTTTGGATTGGTGGATCGGGCTTGAGTGCAAAAAGCAGTATTCATGGAAAATTGTTGGAAGCTCGTCATCAGAAGGCCATGTGTAGGAGTGTGTGGTTCTTGCAGCAAGTTTTGGGATGTTTTAGTGAATGAGATTAGGTGATCACATTGACAAGTGAATGGGGTATTAGAGTAGTTGAGGTCTATGGTTGCGGCGATCTTTTGTTATATTGGAGTGTTGATTGTGTCGATGGCACGTGACAACGAGTAGTGACACTAGGGCGTTTGCCATATCCCTTGATGTTAGTGGTAATTAGAGTGGTGTGTGGCTGTTTTCATTCTTGGTGATAGATTGGTTAGTATGGTGATCCTTAGCTCAGCTAATGGCTCGTTAGTGGACGGCTAGACATGAAAGAATAGTAGTTTGTTGTATTAGACGGGTTGTAGGGTTTGAGAGCCAATTGCGGGTTGTTTGAGATGTATTATTATTGTTTGTTGCTTGTGTGTGTTGTATTTGAAGCCTTGTGGCTTGGCGATACCCAATGCATGAGAGTTGTTTCGGCTAGGGGTCAATTCCGAGGTGCCTTGTGGCTTGTTGATACCCGGCGCACGAGTGTTTCCGCACGAGGGTTGGGCAAGGAGTGAAATGACCTACGGGGTTGAGAATGATATCCTCCGTAGTGTCGAGTTGAAACATGATTCGAGAGTGGTCCGACATATCTGAGCCTTCCTGGGATGCGATTGGATTTCTCCCCAAATGGTTGACTCCTTCTTGTTCCCGGCCGAGAGGTATACAGTAGTGCATGATTGATGATGATGTTGATTAGCGGTGTTTACTTTTGATTTATTTGGCATTACATTTTTTTATTTCTTGTGTTATTTGTTATATAGTACAAGTGGATGCTAGATGTTGGCTGGTGTTAGGCTGAGGCAATTGTAGGAGGTCTGGCGATGCAATTGGTAGGTCGGCTAGGTGTCATTGTATTGTTATTTACTTTTTTTGAACTTGTCGGGCTTATGGGGGCTAGGTAGGTTCTACTTGTATGTTTTCTTCTACTTTCCAGGCTTACGGTGGCCAGGTAGGTTTTATATGTTTACTTAAGTTGAGTTCTCCTTCTACGATATTTGGTATATCGGTTAATCTCTAATCTTGCCCTGTCTGAGTTGTTACATGCTTTCATGCTCGGTACATTATTGTACTAACGCCTGAGTCAAGGCCACTGCATTCATACTGCTGAGGGTGATGGTGGGTTGTTAGATCGGGTTCTTGGTTGCTAAGTGGTGTTCCGGTGAGTCGGTGTGGTCCGTTCTTTGGAGTTGCAGTTTGAGTTATAGGTAGTTTGGGGCCTGTCTGAATAGTTGATTTCTATTATATTTTTTTATAGGCTCAGTAAACATTTGTTATTTGTGGGTGTAGTGTCATTATTTTAGGCCGAGGTGGGCCATGTTTTTAGTTGTTCTTGCTTCCATTCCCATGGCCTTGAGAGCCAAATTGTATTTATTTCTTGGGTGAGTCGGGTAGGCCGGCTTAGCTATAGTTTAACATCTTAATGCGATTTGCCATAGTTGTTGTGTTGTTTGAACCTCGCCGGTTGGCCTTTGTTTTATTTTTGGGCGTGTGCCATGCTCATATCGAGTGGCACCAAGTGCCAGTCACACCTTCCTGGGTTTAGAGATTGGCCCAGCAGACTTGAGTATCAGGAAGCGGTTCATCCCTAGAGTCTGAGCCATGTCTAGAAAAGAGTCTTCTTTATGTGTGCATTAAGTGTATATATTAGAACTCAGGCATTCAGGATTGTTACCCTTTTTTTCTGGATCAAATCGTACAGAAGTCAGATGTCATAGAATTAGGGTCTAGACTCACGTTTACGACCTGCGGGGATGCTATAACTTGGTGTGATTATAGTTGGTCGCGCCTCGGCATGGAGCAAGATTTGTTATTTGAATTGTTTGATAAGTAGGCTTTCCATGTGATTCTATGTCGTGCCGTGTGCATGCTATGTTGGTCCTTGAGTTGAAGTCATGCGTGCTTATCAACATTCGAGCGGAGAATGTTCTAAGGAGATGTAACACCCAGGCCAGCGAGAACAATAAAATTGTGCTTTTAGGTGAGACTAGAGTAAACCATAGGCTAAAGGGGGTTTCGCAGTGAGAAGTTTAGATCCTCCATGATCATATTTAATATTGGGCGTCGATCAAGTTGTAGAACAAAATTGGAAAAATTTTTCCTCAAAATTTCCTTCTTGAGATTTTTTGAAATATAGGTCAAATGTCTAGAGTCTTTTCTCCTAATATATAAGGAGTTAGGGGGTGTACGACCTATCAAATTAAAGATCTATGAGGTCTAGTTTCCATCTCATAAAACCGTTCTTCATTCCGACTTCAGAGTAGAGAGATATTCGCATTTTCACAAAACCGCGCAAGCAAGCACCTCACAAGGTCTTAAGGCGGTGGAGGATTATAAATAGCCCCTTGGTCGTTTTCTTCATCCATATTCATTTCCAGAAAGTTCTTCATGATAAACCTCTCTCTAACTCTCCCTTAAGTGTTCTAAGTTTTCCTAAGGTAAGAAATGTGGTTTAACATGATTTTGTGTCAGAGAAGTCGAGAATCGCATGTAGTCCGTGGTTTGGTGTCTTTGTCGGGCTGTTAGGTGGCTGTTTCGTGGTGAAGCTGTTGGTAAGCCTTCTTTATTTTGGTCTCCTTAGTTTTTAAGGTTGTTTATAGGTGTTTTAACGATGATATGTTGTTGTCTCGGAGTTTCTACCGACGAATTCCGATGAATCTTATCGGGTAAGCTTTGTTTGTCTTGTTTGTCTTGAGTTATATTGGCTGTGTTTTGGCGGAATATTGGACTTCCTTTAGGCAGTATTTTTCATAGTTTTGAAAGGCTCAAATTTGGATAAACGAAGATAAGGTATATCTTCTGTCGGCATGAATTCCATAGTACGTTGTCGTCATGTTGATTGTGTGTTGGTTGTTCCGCGATGGCACCGTAATTTTCTATTAGCTGAACTCTTATTCTAAGTTTATATGGCAATAAAGGTGTGTATAAGGTGCTGGTTTGGTTGGTGGCTCGAGCTTGATCTGAAGAATGTAATCACTGTAGCAATTGTTAGGCTCGACAAGAGGCCGTGTGTGGTGTTCTTGCTTGTGATTTTGGAATGTTTGTGTCCTTGTACCGCCCGGGCGGCTGGCACCTAGTGCCATAGAGGATGAACTACTAACTGGTGGGCCTAGGCACATCTGGTACATGGCTAGCTCTATCTCGGTTCCTGGAAATAAAGGGAGCTATGTGGTACTAAACCACGACCTCCGGCCAAGCGGGCGATAGCCTGCGAAAGCATCAACAGCTAACCAGAAACATTCAAATGCCAAGGAACCTATAGCAGAGCTGACAAGGCCACCATGCTGAATAGTCATCTGAAACTTAACAAAGAATACTATAAGGCTACGGTGACGGCGAAGCTCACCTGCTGTCAAACTATGGCCCCTACGGCCAACGCCAAACGAAATACTAAGCGGCTATACAATACACTGCGGCCTCACGGCGGCTCAGGCATTACAGGGAGATAATATATATACAATCTGCAAGCCTCTATAGGTAATAATAGAAATGATGGAGACTGAGGCCCGACCTACCCATACGTACATCAAAAGGAAAGAGCTGCACACTCTTTGGAAATCGGACCCGGATCGAGTAGATGACTCTATAGTTAGCGGAATCACAAGGGGGACCGCCCTCCTCGTCTATGGGTACCTGCGGCAAGTAATACAGCGCCCCACTGGGCATCGGTACGCTGTATGTTGAGTATGCAAAGCAACTAAAAAGCTAGCTGAAAAATGTAACATAACTAGCAAATGCAGGTAGCAAGAGATAGCCCAGATACGGAAGTTTGGTATGGCTGAATCATGCTTTCTATGCGATAAGGCGAGAGCGTACCTGCGAGGCCGCTGACGGCCTGCTGTCTAGTAGCTAGTATATAGCACATAAATGAATATACATGTGGCAAGCAAGAGCCAATACCAACCCCATAAGCCGGATGGCGCCAAGCAAGCTTCAAACGTCTATATACCCCTACCGGATCAAAACCAGCCAAAAATAAGTCACTCCCTCATCTGCTCACTAGAAAGGGCTCCTCTACCGTCTAGGTCTCGGCTCGGGCCTTGGCCTCGGATATAAGTAACCATGTCTGAGTTCGGGGGAACCACAGTCTGATGTCACCCAGCAGGAATGGGGTCTGGTTCCCAGACACTCAACGGGGCTACACGAAGCGGTATGCACATTCCACGGAACACTCAACGAGGAATATGCATGTTGAAAGTACCCTGGACACATACTCAATAGGGATGTCGGTGCGCGAGTGCGGACCCAGTGGGTGATATGGGGAACACTTCATCCCATCTTCGTCCAAGATGAGGATGGCATGCCACCCCTTGGAGTGGCGTAAACCCACCCGCTCGGTGAGTCGGCCACGATTACTAACCCAGGCGCGAGGAGCCGCTCAATAAGATGCCCTCCCACGCCACATCAAGTCTCAACAAGCAAATAGCACATATAAATAGCAAGCATGTTTGGCCGAAAATTATGAAATCTGATTTCTTGTCGAGGATCTCTTTACTGTATTATCTGCGATTCTTTGCGGTGCTCTGTTTTGCCAATCTTTATTTAAGCTGTTTGGCTAATCGCGCGGGGATACTATATTTGTCTGAATAGCTGTCATAGCCAATATCTCGTCTGTCTAGATAGCTAGTCTGTAGCCATAAAACTGGCTTTATCTACTCCCGATTTACTTTACTACTTTTATTCTGAAAATGTGTTTCTTTTATTCTACAACATGCTTGCTAATCATACAATAGAGCTATACTAAATGGAATACTAACTCACCTTTGGCGCATGCTTTACTAACTTTTCGGACTGAGTATGATATGACAGCATAGGCAGATTACTAACTTATTCCAATACTCAACATTCAACTCCGAGAATTCAATTCTGAGTTACTACAGTCTATCTGACTAAAACCTCCCCAACTTGCCGAGGAGGCTGCTTCCATACCTTAACCTCGAGTTATCCGACTGTCGGACAGGCTCAGTCAGTACTCCATCTATTTCTCCCAACTGCATTCATATACACGTCAATTAGTACTAAATACAACATTATTCTGAAGGACGACGTCACTTGCAGTATATTTATAGCCTAAACTTAGAGCTTATCGATAAAGCAGTCAAAAACTTGCTATTTTAGAGTCCGGAAGGAGAAGTATTCAGCACACGGCTAGGAGCACATAAACACTAGTTTGGAGCAATTCTACTTACCTTAGGTCCATTAGCTCGATGATTCGTCGGTCATGTGCGAACAAATCCGTAGGAATGCTCCACGCTGCACTAAATACCTCAGATTTTGAGGTTAATTTAGGTTTAGACTTCGTTTGACCAGCGTAATCGAGCGATATAATATTAACCCTCTTCGTCTCTCTTTTCCTTACTGCGTTTTCTAGAAATTATTAAAGTGATATCATCAAAAACAGAGTAGGGCACATATACTTGGGCCTGGACATTTGACATGTCGCAGTGCCAGGTGACTCCACCTCCGTGACATGGCACCATCGCGGAAGAGCTGCGCGGCTCCTTCGCGATGGTTCGACAGGTTTTACGTCCGGCCCGAGATGCTTTCCCAAGCCATATATAAATTCTCATCAGGCTTCTGTAGGCAAGGTATCTCATACTCAACTTTGCAGTCCTGCTGAACAAAGAATCACGATAAAAAGACTTCCTTCAAGTCATTCCATGAAGTTATGGAGGTTCGGTGGCTCGGCCTTCGGCCACTTTTTCGCCTCTCCCAACAATAAAAATGGGAAGAGGGTCAATCAGGACATAATCTGTATGGACACGCCGGTGGGGACAAACGTGTCACTTATCTCAAGAAAGCTCTGTAAGTGCTGCAGCGGGTCCCTCATGTGCCATTCCGGTGAATTGACCACTAGAATGTAACATTTGCACCATATTACATTTAAGCTCAAAGTTTCCTCACAGGCCTCAGGTTTACGGATACTAGAGGTCACATTAAATCGCTAGTGGGATGGCCACTTCGCGAACTGGTCTTGCTGCCATTGCTTACGATGACAAGCGTACTTGTCCCGCGGGTAGTTGTTGTTGTCTTTTCTTGAAGTCTCTTGACTTTGTAGAGCTACTCTCCTTTGCAAATGGGTGACGTTGAGGAGTTCAAGCAGCGGTTCCACAAGCTCTCTATTTCTAGCCGGCTCGGCGAGGACAGCTGTCACACACTGAAATAATCAAACTAAGACCAAGTTTTCTCAACACTTAAGGAAATTCAAAAATCACATAAAAACGAATAAATTGTAAAACTTCTTGAGTCCAAGCAGCGGCGCAAAAACTTAGCGTGCACTTGAAATTATGCAGGTCGTGCAATATAGTGGCTCTTTTTAAGAACCGAGATATCGGGAAACCACGAGAATTTGGACCCATTCCTCTAACTATCCATTTCTAATGTGATCTTAAATATCTAAAGTTTTGGTAATGAACATTTTCGTTTGAGAATAATTAAGTCTAAGTTTGGAGTCAACGAAATATTACAAAGAAAGTGCTCTAGGAGCAAAATAGAGTAAAACCCGGATAATCATGCGGTAATACGATTTGCAATGGAATAAGCACGGAACTATCAATTGTTATTTCACATAACTGGAATTGCATGTTCATGGTCTTTGAGCCTCTTAACACGGCAATCTAGCCTCAATGTGACATTGTGAACGAGGAGTTTAATTTTCTAGTGCGGTAATCAATTATGTTGTGGTTTCACGGGGAAAGCTTGATTAGGGACTTTCAGTACGTCTAACCATTTAGCATAGCTTAGCTCTAGCTACTTCTTCAGTGGTGATGTGACATCCCAAGTTGGTCTTTCATAACCCCGTGTGTCAACCAAGCAAGGTGTTAGGCATATTTCTATCCAAATATAGGAACCTCTCCGAGATTACTTCATGCTCCCCACATTCTGTGTGCTGACTAGAGTAATGCCTTCTCAAGCTATTTCCCAAGCTAACAAATATGCTTTCATGGTGATCAATCATAGAAACAACCAACAAAACCCAGATGCAAGACGATAATAACAATCAATAACTTAATTCCAAAATAATTTCATAAAATCACAATCACCAAATCTCTTGGCTTCAACCTAGAGGAAGGAGTTCTAACCATTCATATTCGTAAAACTACTCTACACTACTGTTAATCTACTCTAAACTACATACTTACACGAGATTGGTAGATGAGAAGGGAATTTGATAAACCCTAGATGAGTTCTCCCACTTCTCCCTTCTCTCCTATGCGATTTTCCAGGAATGAAATCGTGACCAAAAGGAATTAGGAGCTAGGGTCCTATTTATAGTAAATGGAGAACGTGCGTAATTTGGCCTGTCGTGGAACGGCTCCGTGTCACGGAGTGTATCATGAGCACTGCATCCCGTGACACGAAAGGCATCGCAGAAGCTACTTTGGAACAACACACGAAAATCGGCCTCGGCGGCACCTACAGCGTTGGCAGCGTGGCACGCTGCTTGGGCAGCACGTTGCAGCTCTTGGTCGCGCAGCCACTATCGTGGCACGTTGCCAGCATACCCAGGTGGGCTGTCTTGGGCGTAACCTGCCTGCCGTGGCACATTGCCGACGCAGGTGGGGCATTTGGGCCCTCCTCTTTGCACTTCGTAGGTGTTGATTCCTTCTCCAACCTCTACTTCACCAACTCATGGATTAGCTCCTCAAAAGTCAACAAAACCTACAAAACAAAGGCTAATCATGTTGGTTAGCACATATCTTCACATTTACATAAAATTACATGAAAATGTATAAAATAATTTAGACAACAAGACTAATTCAAGTTATAAAGCGTATCACGGGCATGATATTTTTGCCCGTGATGCAACCCGACACTTAAAGCCTTGTTCGTCCTCCAGACAACCTTTTTACATATCATGCGTATGGAGACTCCCACATAACTAATTTAGCAAGATAATTCAGGCTACGGCTATAATGATTACGTAAGATACAAGTTAAAAATGGAACATGCTATGAAATACAACTATGTTAAGACTTCTTAACCTCAAGAATCAACTCTCAATCTTCGCAAACTCGTGCAAATCAACTGATTAAGAAATCCCACATGAATTCTATCCTTCATTAAACATGTGCCCTCACGGAAAGAGAGTTACCCAATCACACGCAAAATAATTTTTACATCACAACATGTGTGGGTACATGAATAGAATTACACTCACTCTCACAAAGAATTCACATGCTTCATGTCATGACCCATAAGCTTGCCGTTAGTGTTTTACTCCACTAATTTGAGGATGTATGAATGTAAGATCAAGTAGGACTTTGTAGGATTTGTAATGTAACTCAAGTACGGGTAGGTACTATTGTGACGATAATAGTGACTATCTTTCCTAAAGCGCTTTGCAATACATCACGCCCTCATTGCGAACTTCCTTCCTTACTTCACCATTTTATCCTTGGTAGTTTTCTTTTTCCCTCTTTTGTTTCCCCTTTATTTAGGCACTTTTGACTTGTCGAGTGGGGAGTTTATAAATAATTTTTCATTATTTTGTTTTCTTACTCCTTAACGATGATCAGCACTTTCACAGTGCACCTTTGTCCTTTCTCACTTCTACAACTTGCTAATTTTCCTTTCTTTTCATTCTTCTTACTCCTTTACTCTTTCAGATTTTTCTTCTTCCAAGCGCTTAAGACTTCAGGTCAAATTCAAGGTTAATGAAACAAAGGATTAAACATATTGCGACTATCAAAGAAGAATAGGCTCAAGGCTCAGCAGGGCTAACTAGGAGTGGTATTTTTCAAGGTAGGCAAAATGAGGATAAAATTAGGATTGGTGAAATGCCTAAATCATCTCCTACAATTCACATCCTTCATTTTTGTTTCATACACACACCCGGAGCAAGTTCTAGACAATCCACAATAGCCTGAGAATGCTCAAAAACCTTACACTCATGGCACATGCTCAATTCAAGGAACACATTCAACGAACTCTTACTCAGCTAATCACAAGAATTCAAACATTAAGCTTCAATTCTATTGAGTCAAATTCAAGAGCCTAAGTGTCTCCAAATAAAGTTATGGTTAATTCAAAGAAATGCCTAAATCATCTCCTACAATTCACATCCTTCATTTTGTTTCATACACACACCAGGCAAGTTCTAGACAATCCACAATAGCACAGAATGCTCAAAAACCTTACACTCATGGCACATGCTCAATTCGAGACACATTCAGCAGACTCTTACTCAGCTAATCACAAGAATTCAAACATTAAGCTTCAATTCTATTGAGTCAAATTCAAGAGCCTAAGTGTCTCAAATAAAGTTATACACTTGCATGCTTCAACACTGAACGTACTTGCCTCTTACAATCATATATAGCACATAACAAGAACATCAAGCATCCATTAGCTACGATTTCAAAAACCCGACATCTATCGACTAATTTTCCTCAA
>JACEIK010010999.1:7822-21265 GCA_018107945.1 Datura stramonium
GGGACGATACCATGATATCGATATCAAGCTCATGGCCCAATAGGACAGGGGATAGCTCACAAGGGAGGTCCCGAAGTAATATATAATAGTATAAACCTATGTTGGCGCGTAGTTCTGAGGCATAGGGTGATCGACCCTTATCCTACTCGGTGCTATATACTACTCCCAAAAACATGCATATGTTGTACATCATTTTTCAACGAAACTCAACATCATCTATTGACGAAGCTCAATAATCAAATACATCTCAAATGTGAAATCATGCATATGAGAAGCTTTAACTAAAACTATACCACAAGCTGAAAGATAATTGAGAGTCTTCACTCCAAAACCATGTGGTTAGCTTAATTCAGGAAATCGTAAATCATATCTGAACATGTGGGCATTTCTCTATACTTTCTCATGCTTCAAAATTCTCAATTCACATCGAAAACATGCTTACAAGTATGGGTAACTTGAAAATATGCTTTTCATCATAATATCTCATCATAAACATAAATTCATCACATATCTCACCTTTCATGAAATTCTCATCAATGGGATTTTTAATTCATAAAACTTGAAACATGATTTAAAGTGAAAATAATATAAAATTTTCCCATGATTCATAATTCAATAGTAGAAATATATTTAAATCATACCCAGGTAGAGAATTTAAAAATCTCATGCATTGGGTTAAAACCCCATAGATTAGACATAGGAATTTTTGATTTAGAGAGGGATTGGGCATGAGTATAAAGGAATAACCCATTCATAACCCTACATACGTAATTAAGGATGATTCTTACACTTTTCTGATTTCCCAAGAGGAATTGAAAAGAAATTGAAGAAGAATAAACTTGATCACCCTCTCTAAGCTTCTACCTTTGCATGCATGACAGAATATGACCTAAAATGAACTTAACCACTTTAAAAAATATCATTCATAACTTGAAACAACATAGTTTAGCCTGAGGACCTTAGAAATTACGGAAAAACCCATATTAAATTCACAGAAAATAACTACCAGATAGTCCCCACGAGGGACCTAACGTATCGTCCTCACTGGCCATGACTCGTGGCATGATCTGTGAAGTACACTTCTTATCAAGTCATCTAGGCTCATCACGGTTGACATCATGATTAATTGCTGGTGACCATGACTCGTGGTCACCACCCTTCACGTACACTGCCGTGGATTTTTATTTTTTATTTTTCTTCACCATGCTTCTCACGACCCTCCCCATATATCATGGTGACTGACCACGACTCTTGGGGTCCTTAAATTAAGTACACTACCTCCTTCCTTCTCTTCTCTCACTCATCACCCCCCACGACTGAACTAACGAGTAGTAGGGCCTGACCACGACTCGTGGTCATGTCCATGGGGATCCCATTTCTCAAATTTCAACTCATCACCTGGGCCTCCCCATGAGTCATATCACGACTTGTGGGATGCTCTCATGTGTCACCTCACGACCCGTTCTGATACCTGGTACCAGTTTTAAGTTTTTCTCCATTTCAACTCCCGGGTTTGATCTTTGAGGTTCCGGGGTGTAACAATTCCGTAGTGCAATCTATAGTTTCCTATCACAAGTTCGACTCTAAATTTGTATATGGTCCCTCTATCTTTTTTTTTAAATAAAAATTTGGGTCAAGACCATTTTATTTCTCAAATGACCACAAAATTGCTGCCTAAAAACACATTGATCCGACCCAACATGGGTCATATATACTTTGGTTACTTTGGTTTTACAGACAATAACTCTCATTTTCTTACTAACCTCGTACAGTTTCCTAATCCTTTCCATGGTGGTACTCTACTTCAGCCTTTAACTCTTTTTTCTCCTCCTTTGGATCTTCAATCGTCCTCCTTTATCAGTAGGAACTGTGCAACTCAAAGAGGTAAGCTCTTCATTTTATTACTTTCTATTTCAAGTCTAATCATTTTTACTCCGATTACAGGTACTCTTCTGGTGAAAAATATCAATTGATGGTGTCTTTCTAGCTTCTCAGTGAACACCTTGGCTCCAAGGATGAAAAGGGGAAATTTGCGTTGCTCCAGTTCTCCTCTCGGCATGCTTCTTCTCTGGGTATGAACAAAGGAACCTAATTTTTTTGGGACAACTTTTATGGAAGGCCTTTTTGTTAGCTTCCATAGCATAACCTAGGTGGTTACATTCACAGTTATAACGTTGTTGATAGTCTTGTATTAACCGCTATGAAGCTCTGCCCTATTTTACTCTTCTATGCTTTTGATTTGTTTTGTCCGAACTCTTGTATGGTATGCATGCCTTTTTTGTGTTTAATATCTTCTTGCATCTCCTCGATAGTTGACTGAAGTTATGAAACCTGTGATTTACCTGCTGATTTAGTGCTAGATTTGCCAATTCATCTGCTAATTGATTGGCCTCCCTAAATGTATGTTTTATTTCCATCCTCATCTGACTCATGATTTTGTGTATATCATCCATCAAACCAGCTATCTGCCAAGGAAATTTCCAATTCCTTTGTCAAAAACTTTTTGAGACTTAGCGAATTAGTCTCCAATATGACATCCTCCTGTAAAGTAACAGAAACCTTTTAATGCATACCATATTTCCCAAGCTTCTGCCTACATATTTGAATTTATTCCTATATGTTGAGCTTCTGCATATATCAAGTCACCATATGCATTTCTAATATAAAAACTATAAGCACTCTCTCCTGGGTTTCCTCTACAAGCCCCATCTGTATTGCATTTTAGCTACTGCCTCTTTGGAAACTCCCATCTAACGATTTTGTAGTGCAATCTAGGTTTATAATCCTTCAGATATGCAACTATCTCTCCCCATTGTATAGGAACTTTAATCCATGGATATTTCACCTTTTTGAACTGATATACATCAAGTTAACATAAGGTAAGCATCTTGTGAAAGCTCACTTCCTTTCCATATCTTCTGGCATACCTTCTTTTCTATAGCTCCCATAGAATAATGGCTGGGATAGCTTTGTATACTCCTCTCAACTTTTTAGAATCTGGGTATTCCCACCATTTGAAAATAGTATGCTCAAGTGATATCCCTCCCATGTCAATACCTACACAAGTAGCAAACTGTGTCCATAGCTTTTTTGCTATGGGAGCTGTTAGAAAAAGGTGAATCATGGATTATTGATAATAAATGTCACAACGGTGACATCTAGAAATAATCTGCATCTTCATCCTTTTGAGGTTATCATCAGTGACAATCCTTCTTTTCCAAACTCTCCACATAAAGAAACATATTTTGAAAGGCAGACCCTTGACCCATATGTTTGATAACCACTCCACTTCCTCTCTCTTCTGTATCAATATTTGGAAGGCTGACTGCATTGAGAAGATTCCTTTTGAATTCCCCAACCACCATGCTTTATCTCTGTCCTCTCCCATCACTGGCGAAATATTCTCAATAATGTAGGTTGTCATCTCTTCAGTTAGCTTGTCCCTCAACATACTTCTGTCCCATCTCCCATTACTTATGAATTGTCTCACCTCCATTTCTTCCTCATCATAGTTAGCTTCTTCAGTGTATAAGAGGGCATCTTTCTATGTCCAATTGTCAAATTAAAAACTAGCAGTACATGCTTTGATTTGCCACCATATTTCTTGTTCTATTTCTTCCTTATTCTCCAGCATTTTCCTTCATGTATGAGAAGACCTTCTGCCATTTATAAGAATTAGATGAAGCTTTTTATAATATTTGTTTCAGATGTACTCACCCCACAAGGAGCCAATAGAAACTCTAAAGTTCCACTATAATTTTCCAAATAGAGCCTTTGAAATATCATTTTGGGATTTAAATCACACCCCCCTCCTCTCTTGGATAATACATTTCATCCCAAGCTATCCAATGCTTTCCTTTACTATCCCCCGATTTACTCCAAAAGAACTTAGCCATAACTTTATGAGTTTGATCAACAATGCCTTTTGGAGGACTCATTGCAGATAATAAATATACTAGTTTGCAAGACATGAGTAATTAAAATAAATTTTTCCCCATAAGAGAGAAATTTATTTTGCCACATCTTATTCTTCTAGTTATCTTCCTCACCAGCTCTTCAAAATATGCTTTTTTCCCTTCTTCCATAAAAGATTGGATAACCCAGGTACATGAAAGGAATAGATCCTTGATTGATACATGTCCATCTCTTCAAATTGTGCCCTATCCTCATTGGTGTTTTCTCATGAATGTAGAAAAAGCTTTTAGACTTGTTGATTTTTCGCCTGACACCTTTTCATACCCTGCCAGCACCTTCACCAGTTTCTTCACTGTTGCCTTATCTCCTAACGCAAAGAGTATTGTATCATCTTCATACGAAAAATTATTGATTTATGCACTCCACTTTGGCATCCCATAGCCCCTATAATCAGTATCTCTGTGTAATTGATTGAGACCCCTTGATAACACCTCTGCTGCAATAATGAACAACATTGGAGATAATGGATCTCCTTGTTTCAGCCCTCTTGTAGATCCAAAAAAACTATAGCTTTGCCCATTTACCAATACCGAGTACCAGTTATTCGAGATCAATCTCCATACCATGTCAATAATGATTTATGAGAAACGAAATCTTGTAAGAACTTTTGTAAGGAAGATCCATGAGACCCTATCATATGCCTTTGTCATGTCTAACTTAGCCACCACATTGTGCCATTGTGCTCTCCTGTTAATATCTCTGACTAGCTCCTAGGCTAAGAGGACATTCTCTATTATACTCCTACCTTTAACAAAGACAGTTTAATTCTTGGATATGATCTAAGGCAAATACTGTGCCATCCTATCATGCAACATTCTAAATAAGATTTTGTTGGCAAAGGTTCTCAAACTAATAAGGACTAGATTTGTATGTGTAATGAACTTGGAAATCTCACAACCACAAAAGAAAGCAGCCACCATACATCTAATATCTTCCCCTATGATATTCCAACACTTCTGAAAGAAGAGGCCTGAAAAACCATCAGGACCACTTGTGTTATCTCCATTCAGATCAAACACAACCTTCTTCCCTTCCTCCATTACAAGCAGCTTTGTCATCTCCTCATTTTGCTCGTGTGAAATAAGCAGGGGAATATTCTACAACATGTCAAAATTCCTAATGTTATCCTCTTCCCTGAAATGTTCTTGAAAGAAATTAACAACAGCTTCCCCAATCTCTGCTATGTTAATAGCAGTATTTCCATCTGGTGTTTGAATTTACCTGATCTTCAACTTTATTCTTCTCCCATTGACATTATCACGCCCCGAGTTTACACCCTGGATGGAACACGGTACTTGGAGTCACATGTAACCCCAAGTTAACCCCTGGTCTATCATACGCTGACATTCTGAGTAGACTTTCAAATATAAATATACGTATAGCGGAATCCTTAAGGCAAAAACATAAATATGTAAGAGAATGAAACTGATTCATAAGGTTGAATATATCTGAACAAAACTACAAGCCTGAAAACCAAATCTGTGTCTGAAAGCCACTACAACTGATGAGTTGCTGGGACAAGCCCCTAACTAACTCCAAATATAAACAGAAGGAAAGAAAATGTGACTGAATCAAATAATCTCCTTCCTCAAAGAATTAGGACTCACCAACTAGAACAACTGAAGTCTTCGGAGAGCGAGCGACTAGCGAGGCTAAGATTGGGATCCTGCA
Organism: Datura stramonium; assembly: GCA_018107945.1. Classification (NCBI taxonomy): domain Eukaryota; kingdom Viridiplantae; phylum Streptophyta; class Magnoliopsida; order Solanales; family Solanaceae; genus Datura; species Datura stramonium. The sequence goes on from JACEIK010010999.1 coordinate 13,469, forward strand.
ATTGTATCATAAAATGATACAACATAAAAGTATGCGTTAGTACTTTGAAAGTACTGAGTAAGTGAGAGAAATCATGCATACGAAATAGAAGTATTGAACTGAAAAGACATGAAATGACCAATTGGAGCTACAAAATTGAATAACTGAAATGGTATGAAAGACCCTGTCTGATGGTCAAAGACATGCTATGAATCTGAGATACTGGTCTATAAGACTATACTGAACTTATAACTGTACTGAGTAGTCTGAAATTGTTCATAACTGAGCTAAGTGGAGACTGAGCTGAACTGGGATAAACTGATACTGAACTGACTAGTGGGAGAGTCTATAACTGACATATAACCATGTGAGCTTGACGTGGAGTCCGATGTATACACCCCATCGGTAGGACCCAATATACCTTTCCAGGGTATAAAGGCATGAACTGAGTGATCACAAACGTCTGGGGCCATCAGGACAAATAAAAGTGTAACCTACAGTGGTAATGTAGTTCTGGGAACCTGGGTGCGCTAGAACCCCGGTCCGCTCGGTGCTAAGCCCTACTCCCACTAGATAGTACTAGATTGAATACTAAGCTGATAGCTCAAAATTTAGGCCCAAGACTAGTCAGGGATACATATCTAAAAACACCCTGAGAGTCTTATCGGACCGGGTTCTGGAACTGGGTTCTAAGACTTGTCAGAGCGACTTATCTGGAAGCATCGTAACTGTCTAAAGAACAAACTGTAATATGAAGCTGAGGTCCTAAGGATAGTCAGAGATGCTTATCTAAAGTGTCATGACCGTCTAGTGGACCAGTAAAACTGAGTTCTAAATTTGATTTTGATGACTGGGAGGTACTACTGACACCTCAGGAATTTCTGTAGTCAAACTAATCAACTGACATTTTCTGATGGACACTGAGGATTCTAACATTCTTACNCTGAGGATTCTAACATTCTTACTAAGACTAAACTGACAATATTCTGATTTAATTTCAATGCCACTAATAACATGGGAGTCCACAACACTGATAAATCCAAGAAAGATTTTGATAATCAAACACTAATGCAAATTTCAAGATTTTCTAGTTCAATAAATAGGGCTAAATTTCACTTCACAAGATTTAACATCATTTCAGTCACAAACTGGTGGAAAATATATGTAATTAATATGGTATAATAATCCACATGATTTAAACAAGGTATGACTAGCAATTTCTTGACATTCAGTAATTTCAGGGCTACAACTAATAGAGAGAAATAAGGAGCAATTTGGGGACACAAGGGAAGAACTATTCCCTTGTTGAATTCCTACATACCTGAAGAAGCCTGAAGAATTTCCTTGAGAAACTCAGGGGAAAATGTTGTCCTAGCTCTTGCTTTGAAAAGTTCTAAGAGAAGTTCTACGATGAATTCTGAGAGTCTGGATGGGGAGAACGAGGAAAGAAACCGTTTAACCCCTCTATTAAGTCTGAAAATAAGCTTAAAATGATGTAGTTTAGAGTTTAGGAGGGTAGGAAAATTACTGAAAGACCCTCAAAAACTCGCAGGGGAAAACTGATCGTCAGTCCTCACGGGTGACCTAACAGGTCGTGGTCAATGACCACGATTCATGGTCACACTCGTGAGGTGCACTGCCTAGAACACACTGATGGTTACCATGAGGGACCTAACGAGTCGTTGTTAGTGACCACGACTCATGGTCACCTCCCATGAACCACACTATCTTAAAAAAACTGGAGTCCCCACGGGTGACACCATGACTCATGGTGTCCCAAAGGAGTTATGGCGGGGACCCGTTGGGTTCACTGCCTAACATTTCTCGGTCTTAAATTATTCTTGACCACGGGTCATACCACGCCTCGTAGGGGTTGACCACAACTCGTGGTCACCCCCGTGGTCACCCTTTTCTCCAAATTTCCAAATAAGATCCTAGTCCTCACCACGAGTCACTTAACGACTCGTGGTCACCTCCCACGGGTCATAGAACAACTCGTTCTGTGACTTGGTGTAGATTTTCCAATTTTTCTCTAATTTAAGTCCCGGGTCTAGTCTTTAAATTTTCAGGGCATTACAATATCTCCCCCTTAGGAACATTCATCCTGGAATGTTGGAAAACACATAGGAAAACAGAGAATGGCAATCTTTATATACAAATACTTATCATGAAAGCTGAAAACTAGCGGAATGACTATGCCTGAACTGAATTCACTAATCATGCACATGTTTATTTACATGAAAGAAGTTGAAACACATGAACTAAATGCAGTTTAGGGGAGGAATTGATACCTTAAATTGAAACTGAGTCAGAAGGGAACAAATGGGGGTATATAACCATCATATCCGCTTCAGCTTCCCACTTAGCCCCCTCAACCTACATATTCCTCCACAAGACTTTGACTGAAGCTACTTCTTTGTTCCTCAGCTTACGAACCTGACGGTCAAGGATCTAGATTGGGACCTCCTCATATGAGAGACTATCTTTCACTTCCACACTGTCCAATGGCACCATTGAAGTTGGATCACCGATGCTCTTCTTCAATAGTGACACATGGCATACTGCGTGCATAGATGCCAATTCTGAAGGCAACTCTAGCTCATAAGCTACCTTGTCAATTCGCCTCAGAATTCTGTAGGGTCCCATATATCTCGGGTTGAGCTTTACCTTCTTCCGAATTCTCATCACCCCTTTCATGGGTGAAATTTTTAGATAGACCCATTCATCCAAAGAAAACTCCAATTCTCTTCTCCTCACATCAGTATAAGAATTCTGACGGCTCTGAGCTATTTTCAATCTTTCCTTGATGAGCTATACCTTCTGCATAGCTTCATGAACCAAGTCTGGCCCGATTATAGTAGCTTCACCAACCTCAAACCACTAATAGGAGATCTGTACCTCCTACCATACAATGCCTCAAACGGGGCCATCTGGATACTGGAGTGGTAGTTGTTGTTGTACGCAAACTCGATAAGAGGCAAGTGGTCATCCCAACTTCCCTTGAAATCGATTGTGCATGCTCTCAACATATCTTCTAGGGTTTGGATAGTCTGCTCAGCTTGTCCATTTATCTGGGGGTGAAAAGTTGTGCTGAGCTTGACCTGGGTACCAAGTCCCTTCTGAATAGACTTCCAGAAATGCGAGGTGAACTGGGTACCGCTGTATGAAATAATGGATAATGGCACACCATGAAGTCTAACCAACTCCCGGATATAAAGCCTAGCATAGTCCTCGACTGAATCAATGGTTTTAACTGGGAGGAAATGTGCTGACTTAGTTATCCGATCTTCTACTACCCAGATAGAATCATATTGTCGACAAGTTCGAGGTAGACCCATAATAAAGTCCATATTCACTTCTTCCCACTTCCACATGGGTATGCTGATATCCTGGGTCATACCTCCCAGTCTCGGATGTTCTACCTTGACTTACTGACAGTTTGGGCACTTAGCTACGAATTTGGCAATGTCTCTCTTCATGCCGTTGCACCAGTAGATATACCACAAATTGTGGTATATTTTAGTAGAACCAGGGTGGATATTTTAGTAGTTCTGGGAACCTGGGTGCGTTGGAACCCCGGTTCTCTCGGTGCTAATTATACTCCTACTGGATAGTCCTAACTGAATACTAAGCTAATAGCTCAAAACTGGGGCCCAAGACTAGTCAGGGATACATATCTAAAAACACCCTGAGAGTCTTATCGGACTAGGTTCTGGAACTGGGTTCTAAGATTGGTCAGAGCTGCTTATCTAGAAGCGTCGTAACCGTCTAGAGAACAAATTGTAATCTGAAGCTGAGGTCCTGAGGCTAGTCAAAGCTTTTTAACTAAAGTGTCATGACCGCCTAGTGGACCACTAAAACTGAGTTCTGAAGACTGGGAGGTACTACTGACACCTCAGGAAATTCTGTAGTCAAACTGATCAGCTGACATTTTCTGACTGACATTGAGAATTCTAACATTCTTACTAAAACTAAACTAACAATATTCTCATTTAATTTCAATGCTACTAACAACATGGGATTTCACAAGACTGATAAATCTAAGCAAGATTTCGATATTAAAGCACTAATACAAATTTCAAAATTTTCTAATTCAAGAAATAGGACTAAATTTCACTTCACAAGATTTAACATCATTTCAGTCACAAACTGCTGAAAAATATCTGTAATTAACATTGTATAATAATCCACGTGATTTAAACAAGGTATGACTAGCAATTTCTTGACATTTAGTAATTTCAGGGCTACAATTGATAGAGAGAAATAGGGAGGAATTTGGGGACACAACGGAAGAACTATTCCCTTGTTGAATTCCCACATACCTGGTGAAGAAGCCCAAAGAATTTTCTTAAGAAACTGAGGAGAAAAGGTTGCCCTAACTCTGCTTTGAAAACTTCTAAGAGAAGTTCTACGATTAATTCTGAGAGTCTGGATGGGGAGAATGAGGAAATATACCATTTAAATGCTATATTAAGTCTGAAAATAAGTTTAAAAATGACATAGTTTAGAGTCTAGGAGGGTAGGAAGATTACTAAAAGACCCTTGAAAACTCGCAGGGGAAAACTGATCGTCAGTCCTCACAGGTGACCTAACAGGTCGTGGTTAGTGACCTCAACCCGTGGTCACACTCATGAGGTGCACTTCCTGGATCACACTGATGGTCACCACGAGGGACCTAACAAGTGAACACAACTCGTGGTCACCTCTTGTGAACCACACTGCCTTAAAAAAATTAGAGTCCCCAAGGGGTACACCATGACTCGTGGTGTCCCAAACGAGTCGTGGTGGGGACCTGTTGGGTACACTGCCTAACATTTTCCTGTCTTAAATTATTCTTGACCACGGGTCATATCATGACTCGTGGGGGTTGACCATGACTCATTGTCACACCCGTGGTAACCCTTTTCTCTAAATTTAAGTCTAGGGTCTAGTCTTTGAGTTTTCGGGGCATTACAGACATAGGAATGAAATTTTCTTGTGTTTCTATCCCCTTTAGTGAACTATCTCATTCCTGTAATTTGCTTTCAATACTCCTCCTCTATATGCCTATATCTCTTCAATTCAGCCTCTGGCTTATTCAAGCTCATTATGTTCTCTTGTGTTGGCTACAATTCCAACTATATTTCCTGAACTTTGATGATGTCCTCCAGCGTAGCAACTTGCTGAAAGATATTCCTAAAATCCCTTTTCTCCACTCTCCCAAGGTTCTCCATACTTTCTTGATTTTGAAATTTAACTCTATGAAGGGATTTCCAACAAAATCAGTCTTCCAATTCTTCTTTACCACCTCTTTAAACTGTTTATGTTTGACCCTGAAGTTTAAAAACTTGAAGGGTCTGCTGGTAGGTTCCTCATTTGACTTGCAAACAACATGCAAAGGAGAATGATCTGATCCTTGCCTAATAAGATGCTGTACTTCACTTGATGGCAGGATATCAAGAAATTCTTGGTTTACCAAAACCCTATCCATCCTTTTAAAAATACAGTCTTCCTTAAGTTTTCCATTCCACCAAGTGAATATACTTCCAGTAAACTTTAGCTCTAGTAAAGCACAATTGTTAATACACTAAGCCATGTATGTTGCCTTCGTTTGCAAGAAAGGTAAACCCCCTTGTTTTTATTCCTCATTTAGAGAAACATTGAAGTCCCTTCCGAACATCGAAGGTTCATAAATCCCCTCTGCCAATTCTTCCAAGCTCTCCCATAACTTCAATCTTTCTAGAGCATTACATCATGCATACACAGTTTTAATCCTGAAATTATTTTTATTTCATTTAAAGGAAATTGTTAGCTACTGGATAGTGTCCTTGATTGTTTAGCCCTCCCATTCATCTCTCCAAAACACCCATATCTTAGATAATGTATTAGTAATAACATGATGATATCCCAACCTTCTCTTGTATTGTTCTAGTTCCTCTGGACCTTGAAAATGTTCTATCAGAGCTATAAATGAATAATGATGTCTTCTATTTAGATCTTCAAAAGAGTTTTGAGTATTAACAGACCTAATATTCCAGAATAGTAGTTTATCAATCATTGATCACTACTAGATTGCCTCTCTCTACTGCTTCTTGTTTGAACCTGCAAAGGTATTATAGACCCCGATTTACCATTTTTGGTTCCTGCCCTAATATCTTCCATTTTTCTTGGTGACAAATCCGCCTTTTGGATGGAAATATTAATGTTCTCTTGAATGTCTTCATCCCCTGTTATGTTCTGTGACTGTTGCTGCTCACCTGGAAGGTATTGTAAATCTGGATCTTTTTCAGCTTCAACAACAATTTTTGCATTTGTCCTTCCTTCAGAGGTACCTTTATTCCCCTCCCCTTCATGTTGTTGTTCTTGTTCTATAATCCCTTCTAGATTCCAAATCACTATTGTTGTCTTATATACTTCTTCTATACTTTTGTTTGTCCTTTGCGCTATTACTGACCCTTGTGATATTGTGTCAGTTATGGAATGTTTCTCTCTAACTGTCACAGGTGTATGTTGTCCTCTCTCTTTCTCCTCATCAAATTCCGCATTGTCTTTATTTTCCCTTGACTTTCATGTGCCTTGTTTCTCTCCTTCCATTTCCTGTAACACCTCAAACTGATTCCCTTTTGTGTCCCCTTTGGGTATTTGTTTATGATTCCGGTTTTGCTCCTTTGTTCCAACCCATCTTTGTCTAGCCTTTCCTTCTCTCCTGTTTCCTTGTATTTGGAAATCTTCATTCTTACTAGCCACAACCTTTTAATATGTTTCCATCTCCCTTGATTGTTTTCCTTCTGTAGTTCTTTGTGATTGATTTTGCATATCGGATCCATTACTTCTTTTCTTCTTCTATTGATTATCCTCCTTTCTATTTAGATATAGTTTTGGATGCAAAATAAAGCACTTTTTTTCATTATGCCCCTGTATTTTGCGGTTTACACAATATTTAGGAACATGATTGTATTTGATCCTAATTCATTTTTCTACCACTTCTCCTATTTTCTTTCACATCCCAATGTTGATACGCTTGGAGAAATCTCCCAACAGATCCACTTCCATCTTGACCTGGGAACAACTAGGTCTAGTTTGATTCTTTATTGCCATATCAACTTGAAGAGGCTTTCTAATAGCAGTAGCAAAAGAAAAAACAACCTCCTTCATAAAGAAGTTTGGCGGTAGCGATGGGAATGAGATCTAGGCAATTGTAGTCATTGTTTCCTCCTCCGGATCAAGCAATGGATCTCACTTTAAAGTTCTCATTGGGAATGTCCATTGCCTATGTGATAGATAGAATGCTGGTTTCAACAGTAAATTGACATAGTCCTCCATCCTAGATGCTCTTATCAATACATGTCGATTACTTAGTAGGCCAATGTTACATTCCCCTTTCAATTCGAATTATTTGGGAATAATCTTCCTCAACTCCTAAATATTCGGCCACCTATACGAAATTTTTTCAATAACAGCACATTGTAGGTTTTCCTTGACTATCATTTTTCTAACTTCTTCCTCCTCCCAAATTACTCTGGGTTCTCCATGTAAATAGGTGATAGGTTTCATTGGCATGGATTTTGTGATGATAGGATTGGGGCGAAGTGTTGAAGAAAAATCTAACGGGCATTGCTAACAGAAAGGGGATGGGTAGCCTCAGGTGGAGGCTGTCCAGATGACTTGGTCGCCATTGCCACTGGAAAATAAGTTGCTAAGTTCAACGGCGGTAGGGTTCACAATAGGGTTTTCTGCTTCGTGATAGAGAGTTCTTTAGTACTGAGATTATTTTGCTTTGCAATAAAATATTATTACGTAATGTGATATAGTAATAGTATGATAGTCTCTCTATGTTAG